>JAQFXN010001433.1:0-15360 GCA_034693365.1 Liacarus xylariae
AGTCTAATATAAAAACTCAAAGCTAATTAGTAAGAATCAAGCATTTGTCTGTCTCTTTTAAAATGATCTCAACTGTACCTGATACATATTACTCAAATGTCAATTGCTTATCGCGCCCCTGGCAAAATACGTCTTAGTTAGCAATAGAGCATTAGTAATGTTACCTTACACATTTCATTCCTCTCAAGTAAAGATAATCTATTTTTATTAGGATCTGTTGTCAGGCTCATTTTGCGATATTACTCATTATTTGTATTTATTACTTATAAAAGAATTGAAATAAATTATGTATAAATAATGTTCACTTATATGACGTTTATTTAATTTTAAAATACTGTTTGGATATGGCTTTGGATTCGTAATTGTTTTGTCAGAAATTGAATGTCAAGAAAGTTCAGAACAATTTTGAGAAGCCTTTAAACTTTTAAAGCACTGTTGGGTTATTGTGAATATTTTGATTTAATAAACTTAATATTTATTAACTTAAAGCCAGAAAAGTGAATTTGTAATTTAAATAAATTATTAGGAATATTCCAATCCTTTAAATTCTATTTAACAAAAATATTTTTCATTTTAAGAAAATTAAATTTATGTTTTAACAAGGCTTATTTACTTTAATTTTTTATTTCGTTTGATAAAAAAAATATTCTGAAATTCGTTCATTTAATTAATGAATTGAATATTTAAATTCTTGAAACATCATTTGATAATAAAAAACTTTAAATGTTATTTTCATAATAGATGATGAATTCATATAATAAATAATGCTTGAAATTATTTTTAATGATTGTTTAAAATATTGGCAAAATTATTGTGAAGAATGCTGTGTTGAAAGTTAGAATCTATAAAAACATATCCTTTGCTACTATTTATAGACTTCAATCAATTTTTCATAAATAATCTCAATTCAGACATAAAACATACAATCAATAGAATAGTGGAACGGGTTATAAAAGTTAGATTAACTGCACATCAAAGACATTAATATCGTGAAGAATCTGGGTTAAGGCCATTGCCATCTTAAGCGATCCAATGGCCGAAACGGATCGATATTATGACAAAAACTATCCGATGTTTTGGTGTAAACTCTCTTTAATTTGTCTCTCAATTATAACTTTGAGTTTTAGTCTCAAATGGATTTTGAATTAATTATAACTAATTTTCATTCCTATAATGTATTTTCTATCGCAAAGCAATTTCATTTATGTCAGGATTTAATTCAAAATTTTAAAAATAAATATCTATTTTCGTATAATTCTCTTATTTTTCGATGAATTTTTGAAAATATTTTCTATTTTGAAATTAATGTTTAATAAATGATTTATGGTTACTATAATACAGTAAATAAGATTATTTCAAACCATTATTCATTTTATTATAAATATTTATATTTATATTTATTCTTAAGCAGAAATGAAATCATCAGGGATGGAGAAATGGTCCGGCCTGGAATACCCTAAATGGTTTGCGAGATATCCCCCTCATAACCGTTTTTGGAGAATATTCTGTGAAATTCTGACTAAATTCTTAGAAAATAACAAAATTTGTCGAATTCTGTTGAATTTTTATAAAATTCATTATAATGTTCCTAAATTCTGTCAAATTTTATTAAATTCTTACAGAATCAGTCGAAATTCTGCTAATTTACGTCATTTTCAATTAAATTCTGCAAGAATTTGATGATTGTGAATAAACTCCCCTGGATCTCTTGTCTAAAATTTGGCAACATGACGTCACAGCGCGGAATACTTCTCTTGGCTTCGCCAAAATAAAATATCCTCTCCTCTCTGAAATTCTTTTCTTTATATCCCTTGAAATTATAATATTTCAAAAACACTTTAATTACAAAATTACTAATTGTTTTTCATATCAAAATTTTTATCCGATTTGCAAATTCTCCAATATTTCAGTGATTTTTTCAACTCGAATAAAAACCAATTTCATTCGGATTCTAACTTTCAGGGCATTCAATCTAATAAGTTGTGTCAATTGGGTCACAAATATCATGGACTCAACACATATCCAAATATTACATCTTTCCTAAGGCTTGCAAACTATTCATTGATTGGTTGGAAACATCAAAACACTATTCTGTTTGAGTATAAATATTTTGTTAGACCTCTTTATAATTTATTAGTCATTTAATGAATTGCTATTTCAAGTATTAAATATATTTAATATTTATTATTATAGCCCTATTATTAGTTATATTCCATCATATTATTAGAGTTGAGTCCAATTATAGAATTTGCATAAACAGAGACATAGATTCATAACAATTCATTGTCAGAAAAAAGGCAATCAATTCTGTTATTAAATTTTGTTAAGTATTTAATAAAACTTGAATTAAATTAAACAAAATTAGAATAAAATAACAATAAAATTATTTTTAGACAATTTCTTAAAGAATACAAAATCGACTTGTGTTGTGATTGTTTATAACTTATTCTTAAGTTAAGGTCAGATAGTCTTATAAATCAAATGATTTGTGTTTACTTTGGTTTGGAATCGAAGATAAGATTATATCAATATCAAGGCTTCCAGAAATATGCTTTTATATGACACTGCTTGAAATTTCTCTAAAATCAATCGCCTATTTAATATAATTCTCCAATATAAATTATTTCGATTTATTATATTTTAAATCATATTACACTATTATTACACTTAAAATTATACTTATGAAATTAAAATATTATACTTAAAATTAGATAAAAAGTCAAATATTAATTATTGTAAGAGTGTATAGAACACGCTTTGATCTGTAACAGTTTTAAAATATTCATTAATACTATTATTTTATTGGAGTTAAAGTATAAACTTATAATTTTAGTAATTTAAGTATATTTTTGCATAAAATTTAAATAATAATTGAGGGATTAAGTTTTATAAAATATTAGTGATTATACTTTTAATATCTAAATGAGAGATATATGCATTAAGCCCGCGCAATTCAACATGAGCATATTTCTGTATGTCTTGATTAATATTATTAGTATAGCCGAGTCGTTGCAATACTTGTGGGACTTCGTAATGACCTAATCTCTCCGGAATAATAATAACAAGAAATTTCAATAACATTTGCAATCATATTATGGTTTGATTTCGCTCACAATTATTGCACAACAAAACAGATTTTTGCAGATATATTAAAAACACTTACATTCGATGCGATAAGCAATAAAAAAGTGATTTATATTGAGAAATGAGCCCAAAGTAATGATTCAATATCTCTACTTATTATTCAAGAGCTCTTTTATCTCTTTTGGTATTTCTATCGTTATTCGTCTTCAGATCATACAACCGATCCATACCTTAAACACATACCCAATACTTAAGAATTAGACTATCTTTTTATAACAGTTTAACTAATATTGTAAAAAAAATAATTTTCTTCAAAAATGAAATGAATTCTGAAAAAAAACATATTAAATTTTATTATTAATATTCACTTTTGATTATTAAAAAATAACAAGAATTGAAAAGAAGAATACAAAAGCTCCTGTTATAATCAAGTTGTTTTGGAATATTGAATGCTTTTAAAAAGTGATCAAAATTCTCCAAATTCTATTAAAATCTAAACATTGTCTATTAATAGGCCATATTCTCTCAATAATTCTATCAAAATCTCAAGCGTAAGGACAAAATGACGGCATAATACTTCTTGTGCTGATTTCACAGAAGTGTTACATAAATGACATGATTTAGCTAAATATTTCAAGAATACAGCAAAATTTAACAGAATATTCAGAATTCTTGACCATATATTTTGTACTTTTTCTCAAGTCTGAAAGTTCTGAAGAGTTTGAAAACTATATGGAAAACAAAGCATTTTTTAAAAATGTCAGGAAATTTCGAAGCATCCGGGTTTATTTCTTTAATTAAAATGAATGTAAACTGTACTCTCACCAGGGATGGGCAAAGGCGACTAAGTCATGAGGTATTTGTGTTGTTCGCCAGTTTTTTGGCCAATCGCCAGTACCTATCCCATAGACGTAATGTTAAAGATTTTCTTCTCAGGGGGAATTCCAGACTGTACCCCCTGTGCTCATCCCTAACTCTCACATAAATGTAGCAAAGCTCGAGGGAAGTCTTAGGGAAGATATCCGTTAACTTAATGTTAAAACTAGCGTTGCAAATGAATAAATTTAAAGAAGATTTATCATTAAATTTACTATAAATTTATTAATAAATTTATCTCTGTTAGAAAATTTAATATTTTTAGTAAATTATATAATTAAATTTTCTTAAAAATTTAATAAATTTTCACAATATTATTAAAATTAATAAAGAGATTTAGTGTAAGTGAAACTTATTTAAAATTAATTTAAGGATGTGCCGAGTAAAATCTCACTGGTTCGAAAAATATTAAAATTTACCCTATGATTATGGAAAAATATCTCAATGTTTTGGAGAAAAATGGGAAAGAGGTAACCTTTTTACCAAGATACCTGTTTTTGAATCGAAAATCAAACATTTTGGTATAAAAATAAGAGAGATGAGGGAAAGGAGGTCCTGCCCGGAATACCCTCTGTTATTTTGGCTTCTATATGTCGGACGCGAGATATCCTCCTTCACCCCCCCCCCCCATAGAGTTGAGGAAAATATTCTGTGAAATTCAGCCTAAGTTCTTAGAAAAATAACTGATTTTTTTCAAATTCTGTAAAATTTTTACAGATTCTTGGTGAAATAAAGTTTGATGCGTAAATGATATTGTAATTATTTCTTAGTATCAATTTATTCTCCAGATACTCACAAGTTACTCACTTGACAGAATCTTAAGAGTTAATTACAGTTCTTATTCATGTTTTTTGTTTATTAAATTTTCTGAATAAATTTATTGGACAAAATTAATTTTACTATAAATTTATTATTATTTTAAAAATTTAGTAAATTTTTCAACGCTAGTTAAAACACTATTGAATTTGTTAAACTAAATAGACTATTGTACGACAAAATACATTAATCTTGTAATGCAAATGACCTAATAATTGGATTATATTATTCATAAAATTTTGAAACTTTTGTGACCTATTGTTGAAATTATAAACTATAGTAGTCTAGAATAAGAAGAAGTAGTCTAACTAGTAAGCGCCATTTGAAAGATGCTTCAATATTAACTGATTCCAGTAATGTACATTGTTTATAATTTTATATTGTAAAATTTTTCAAGGACGAAATTTAAATATATATTTGTTATTTGATATTCAAAATGATTTAAATTGTTTTACATAACTTTAGGGCTAAAACTATTTCTTATATTTTAATCAATTGAGAATTCTTATGTCAAGTTTATAAAAATTGTTAAAAGTAATGAAAGAGCATCACGGTACTTTATGTCATGTTTATAAAATAAAAGCATGATGTTGCTTTAATGACTAGTATTGCATACGACAAAAAATTATGAGGAAAATATCCATATAATTCTATACATTTGCGAACTGATCACTATTTAGTATCAAACTTCAAACACAAATAAAATTAAAACTAAATGAGATAATAAAAAATTTCTAAACAGTCTTTTAATGTGATTAAAGAAGAATGTTTATTAATAGTAATTTTTAATAAAAAAAAATTTCAATACGAAAAACAAGAATTGAATTTTTAAATCAACAATTTCATTAGGTTATACCAAGATTACCAAATATTTTTGGGTAATATTTAAAAGACAATATGAAAATATACCCGAATCAGGAGAGAAACTTTTGGTAATCGAGGTATAACAAGTTGATTTTTAAAATTATTTGACATTTTGACATTGTTTGATAGTGAGAATACCATAATTGACGATAATGAAAATGTTAATACTCCTCAGCACATGACAATATATCCTGACATTTCAACAATTGCATCCACATTTGAATAAGTCCATCAAAAATCACATAAAATTTATTATTTTTAATACAAATGTTACAAATTTTAATTGTTAATTTCTTGAAAACTACATTACTTAGAAATATATTTATATTTTTATTCACCATATAGTTTGCTGTAATAATGATTAAAATTTCATCATATCCTGAATACTTATCAAGTACCGTGATACTCTTTGTCAATATACTAAATATAATGGATATTTTGTTCAACAACAGGTATATTTTTTCAGCAATAAATGATATTCCTAACATTGAATAGACTCATCACATGAAATGTTATAGAATTTTATTTCAATATTTTATAACATTGTTATTCAAATGTATATAAAAAAGTCTATTCAAACAAATAATTATCTTTACACTTAAAAACATTTGATATTGTAGACATTGATTAATATGGTAAATATAAGTGCTTGATAAGAATAAAGATTAAATCAAAACAAAATTATTATTATCAACGTGTTTATGAAAGAACACAAAAAAAGAAAGAATGTAAATCAGGAGTGGTCAAAAGAATTTATGGAGGTGAAATTAGAAGGTGATATTTATTATATAATAACAAATTTATTCAAGACATTGAACATCTAAGCATAAAACAATCTTCGTAAGATGTTAAAAGAACTAGAGCAAATTATGTTAAATTTGTGAGAATTTAATTGAATTTGACCTAATTTAGGAAGAAAATGACAAAATTCTGATATCTTTTTAAGAATTTAGACTGAATTTCAAAGAATATTTGAAAAAGCTTGCATTTGGCATCGTTTTCTTAAAAATGATATAAGGAGGTACATTCTGCTGAACTTAGGAGTATTGGCCAAACGCACAGGAGAGACTGTGCATCCCTGGTCTATGTTAATGAAAAATAATTAAAATTGCATTGCTGAAAAATATCTAGAAATTGCTCCCTTTTTGCTATATTTTGACCATAAGTTTAACCAAACTTCTTATTTATCATTTTCCAATTTGGTAATTTTATTTATTGCTGAATTCTTCAACTTTGCACCACAAAAAAAACTCTTTTAAACACCCCAGATAATAATCTCAGTTTTTAAATAATATTTTTAGAAATTATATAAATTCATATCTCTTATAATTTTAAGTTATTTGTACATGGTCAGATTATTATTGTTTAGATTAAAGCAACAAAATTGTTTTAACATTTAATTTAAAATAAATTTTATTTTTAAAATATAAAATATTTTTTTAGGAAAAAATATTGTACAAAGATCAAACTATGCTAGTTGTTATACCTTGTGAGTGAAGCAGTGATCGATAGCTTGTATGTGTGGATCGATAGCTTGTTGCTCCTAGGGTGTGAACAGAGAAAGTCCCCCTTAATAGGGATTGGATAATAAAAGTATTCAATGCTCTGTTTTTCTCTTTTCACTCTATTGCATACCTCTTGAGAAAAGCTAGAAAATAATGAGCCCTTCCAACAGTTATATTTGACACTGGGAAAATGTGACCATGCTAAATACTGTTTATAACAAAAATAATTAATAAACAGGCTTGTGCTCAATTTATGAGCAAAATAGCGAATACGCTGTGAACACCAGAAATGTCCGGAAATATTGAATTTAGAAGACTTGACACAACACACAGTCAACTGTAGTTATAGTAGAAAACTATGCAACGATTGCTTCTGTGTTTGTAAATTACCGCACGATTGTGTCAAAGAGTTAGCTCTCAATGTCAAAGAGCTCTCAATATACAGAAATTAGAAAAAAATGAATTTTCTTATAAGAAATAGTATATTTAGAAGACAATAAATTATTCCTGACCAGGAAAGGGATGTATAGATTCATAAGGAAAAGAGTCTCAACACTAATCAAAACACAAACACTGAAAAGTGTAATGAATTGATGAAAGAAAATGAAAGGCTTTTAAAATTTATCGAAAAATTATCTGCAAATACTAGCCAGGGTATTGATGACAGGCAACATTTTAGAAACAATAACATTGAAAATAACGTGATGGCTTTCTTGATTTTATATCTTATCCTAAGTGTCTATTATTTTATTTTACCCAATATATCATATTAGGCTAACATTAATGCTAAGTAACTATTTCTAAGCGATTGATTAAAAAATGAGAATTTGTTTAAAACATAAGCTCAAGTACTTTCGCATTCCTCGCGCACTTTTCGTTCAGGATTTACCCTCTGGACATCCCTGTTTCAGAACAATTATCTCTTTTTTAATAAACATTTAGTTATTTTAATACTTTATATAAATTTCAAGACTAGTTAGGCTTTTATAATGTGGAATAAAATATACCAGTGTAATATTATATAAACAATTTATTCAAAGTGTCTTTGCTTTCTATCTTCTATTATAAATGTTTTCAATTAAAGGTTACCCAAAGATAACATATAAGAAGCAGGAAAACAAAATAGGAACTCATCTTGCAAGAATAGAACGTACAGTAGTTTATCTTTAACTTGGATTATAATATTCACATAACTTTCATGAAATTTATTAATAATTTAAACCCTTTAGTTTCAATGTAATATAAATATCAATATCTGGGCTACATTTAAATGAAACGATATTACTTACATATTTTAATATTTACTTATGGTGAAATCGAGCGACACATCAATGTAGCAAGCAGAATTATAAGCTCAAATATTTTTATGTCTTTGGAGGAAATTACTTATGACCAACAGCTTTGAATTTCGCTGTTATCCTCAACAATGCATTTGAAATAGGATTTTTGAATCTATGCATATTCGATTTTGACCTATCCCATCAGAAAGAGGCTATAAAATAGCACAATTTCACATGGAACCATATTTCTATCTCTTATGGTTTATGTTTTAAAAGTATATTGTCGATGATAACAGCGAAATTCAAAGCTGTTGCTCATAACTATCTAGCGTCGACACTTCCGAAGCCATTTCCACAAACTTGATAATTTTTCGATACAAATAAATAAATATTGTTCTCACAATGCAAGTTTGTGAAGGTTCGAATTAAAGATGCTTTCATTTCTAAAGCTTAAATTAGCCCAAAAGAAGAAGCTATTCAAAATACTAGGGTGTGCAAACCATTCTGACCACCTTTAAGAGGGGTTCAAATCATAATGTTTTACTGCCTAAAATACTTCACAATATTAAATTTGTAGTCTATTAAAAATTACAGTTTCTAATTTTTGTTTATCAATATTGTGCAATATATAATTGAATATAATCATCATCAGTTTATTTATTACAATTTTTGAATTGTTCATTGAAAATTAATGAATCAATATTTGAATTGAATTTTATCCATTTATATACTGTACAAAATTGATAAAATAAATAAAAAAACACTGTATATTTTTAATAGATTAAAAATTTAATATTATCAAGTATTTTAGGTAATAAAACATGATGATTTGAAACGCTCCTAAAGGTGTTTAGAATTGGTTAACACCCTAGTATTTTGCAGAGCCTCTTCTTTTGGGCTAATTTAAGATTTAGAGTTGAAAAACCCCATTTTTCAATCCGAACCTTCACAAACTTGTATTGTTAGATAGACCTACTGTAGTATTTAAAAATATACTATTTTTTTATACTCAAAATATAGGAAAGTTAAGGTAAAGTTTGATGTCATTTTACAGAGGAACCTTGAACAAAGTAGAACAAAATATAGCATATTTAAAAATACTACGTCTATCTGAGAGCAAAGTATTTATTTGTCTTGAAAAATTATCAAGACATGGAATATCAAGACAGGGCGTGGAAATGGCCTCGGAAATATCGACGATAGATAGTTTTGAAGATTAATATAGACGATTAATGACCAGCAACTTTGTAGCTTAATTAATCTCTTTTAAAAATTAACATATTTTTGCAGATCTTTTGTTATAAGTTTTATTGTATTCATTCTGTATTGGATTTATGAAAACTATCGAATCATTGATTTACCCCCTGACTCGATCTGGACATGGATTTTGGCTATTTTATTGGGAGAATTGTCTGTTTATTGCACTCATAGGGCGATGCATGAAATCAATTTCTTATGGGCCGGACATCGATTCCATCACATGGCAGAAGATCTAAACTTTTCGGCCACTCTTAGGGCCACTATTTTTGATCTGATTTTATATGATGTAAAGCATATATTAATTACACAAATATAATGATAAAAACTAATCTAAACTATTTACTCTGTTTCGTGTTACAGATATTCCCTGTGCCGCTCGTAATCTTAATTCCTCCCCAATTACTTGTGTTTCACATTCAGTTAAGTTTTTTGTATCAAATTTGGTTACACAACGAAGTGGTCGGGAATTTAGGATTTATTGAGTACTTAGTCAATACTCCGCGACAGCACAGAGTACATCACGGAAAGAACAGGTACTGCATCGACAAAAATTATGGCACTATTCTCATGGTATGGGATCGAGTCTTCGGAACTTATCAGACACAACAGAAAGAGAAACCAGTTTTAGGTTTAGTCTCTCCAACGCCTAAAACTTACGATTCAATGACTTTACATTTTGGTTACTATAAAGAAATGTTTGAAAGATTCATAAAAAATGAGGGATTTTCCAACAAAATATCTGTTATATTAAAAGGACCAGGTTGGGCACCTGGCAAACCGAGGCTGGGACTGATTGAAGAAGTGACAGAGACTCCAATTGGACCCAAATATGGTTACAATCCATACCTCTGCTATTGGAAAAAGTTGTATGCATTGATTCATTCATCGATTATATTATTGGCTTTTATACAATTAGCAGATCATTCGACTATTGTATGAATTTTTTTATCAATAATTTAATATACGATAAGATTTGTATTTTAAGAATTATTCATTATTTTTCAATAGTGTTATACATCACTGAAAGGCATTGTCGGACTTTTATATGTAATATTCTTTCTTACATCAATCGGTGCTATTTTTGACAACAGGCTAGTTTTTACAATTTGTTTATATAAAAATTAATTAATTTTGTAAAATATTCAGACAATTGGCTCCATTTGTGGAAATATGGAGATGTGTTTTGTATTTCTCCACAGAATTCTATTTGATTGGATCATTCAATTGGTCACTGACTGAAGAACAGTTCACATTAACCACAACTCTATTAGTTTTTCGATTCGTTCATATATTTTCTATTATTTTTTGGTTGATTTATATTCTTTACAATAAGGAGAATGTTTTTGATAATTCTAAAGTTAAATCCAAACAAGAGATGACAACTAAATCAGTTGAGTGTATCGAAGGAAATGATAGATCAGATAAACCAAATAAGACATTCGACAGAACCCTTTTTATTTTGGCAATAATTTTCCTAAGTATTTCATTTTTATTCATTTATGCAATAAATATGAAAAGTTGTGAATTGATTTTGAACCAAATTTTATCGATAGAATGAATCATTACAATGAATATTAGTCATGTTTTGATAATAAAAACTGCCTTTTTAATTCTTATATAGTTTTCACACAAAAAAAACAACCAAACTGTCCAAAACTTAAAAACTGCCTAAAAATTGTAATACTCTTATATCATTTCAACAGTCTAATATTGTGAAAAATGCACAAGGGTGTAAGGAATCATTTGTAATTCTTACAGTACAATATTATTAGTATTTTGTTATGAAATTTAACTAGTGTATATTCTTGTTTTTATTCTGGTTTCTTGATTTTATTCGCTGTAATTGTTCTTGTCTATGACAAAAACTCAGAGATGATAGAAGTCCCCATAGAATAGGAATCTGTGAATATTCGCAATACTCTTTCATATGATCCTCAAGTCTGTGCCAATAAAGCATTTCTAGCATTGTTAACCCTGAGCATTCACACGTTAATCGAATTACGTTATTCAAACCGATTCCATAAAGATTAATCATTAGATAAACATAGAAATTGCTTCAAATTGTATTTGTATTGTAAATAATCAATAATTGATTTATTGCTTCTTTGTTTATATAATTATTTTTTCAATCATATATAAGAATAGAATTCCAATAAAATGTTTAAAAAGATATTTTAAATTATCTAATAATTAATTCGTTGCGTTTGTAGAAAATGTTTAATAAATAACAACTTATAAAGTTATACAATAAATAAATAAACAGATTATCTTTGGTTCTGTCGTTAATTGTTTAGTAAAATAAATTAATTGATATAATAATTGAGATCACAGTTTCAGTATTGGTTTCAAACCATTTTGAATATTCCTAAGTGTTTCGCGAGAATTATCGATTGCCTATAAAAGGAAACAAAATCTCAATTATAGCACAAATAGCCAAATACTGTAAAGTGAAGACAGGATTAAAATAAATCGCAAGAATATATTGAATGCAAAGCACAAAAAATTTATTGATTGTATAATAAAATATTTAAAAAAAACTAGAATATAATTTTAAAAATTATAAAATAATTATAACAAAAAATATATTTAACATTAATACGTGTCAAATGAAGAAAACATTTGTTCGTTTAATAAATGGCACTAAAGATATACCTAAAATTCAAACATTTATAGTAATACTAAAAAATAATTTCAATTTTTTTTAAATGTAGATTTGAAGACAATTACTAAACGGTTGAGCAATGATTATAGCATTAAATCTTTTATTAATACTTTATTTAATGCTTTTTACTGTAAAATAAGCATAAAATTAATGCAATACTAATCTAAAAGAATCGATAATTTGATCAATTATTACCTCTTTATGTGCTTTTGGTTTATTCGGATAAATGGCAAACAAAGACAATTGAATGACATTAATGAAAGCTCCGACACCATTGGTAATCGAGACGAACTGGTCTTTTATAACAATTCCATATAAGAACCACATTATTGTTACTAAAAACGACGATATTATCAAAGGAAAGGGCAGTTTCTCTGAGCTCTTCGTCTGAAAAACTTCCCGAACCACTGCAAGCGGTGCCGCACAGAATATCAATGAGGCCGCACAGGCTAGAGAGCCCGCCAGTTGGGTCGGTTGGGCACGAGATTCAACAACAAAATGGGCCAAAACCAAAAATGTTAATAAAGACAATATTTGTTTGTTTAGTTGACTCTAATTTAAATGAAAATATTTTAAAACTTTTTCTATATTTCTTAATGTTTTAATTTCCAATTATTAATTACTCTTTTGATTGTAAATGCGTAAAACCAAATCACATAAAATACTTGTAATATAAGACCAATTGAATTGACAAAAATCATGGTTTGGTCGATAAGCATATATCCATATCTTAGCCATAGAGTGCAACTGTTATTTGATTCAAAATTAGATAATATTTGAAAAGAGTGTTAGAAATAAACCACAATTTTTATATTTAATTTATGATAATTTTATTTATGGAAAATTAATTTAAAATTCAAACCACAAAACTCCGGCAATGAATGGAAAGGCAGTAAATTCATGAGTTGAACCTTTTCTGTATATATCCAAACAAATGGATCTATTATTGAAATAAAATATAGAAATAATTAAATTTTTTTTAGAAAATTTATAAAATATGTTTGACTTTTAATTACTATAAGAGTTCTGTTGGAAGTTCTGTGCAATAATTGCACTGCAATTTATAGACATTCATAAAAAAAAGTAGAGAATTATTACAAAAATTAGAATATTTTGTTAAATTCTGTAATACAGTATTTTGCTGACTATCATAATAAAAAGGCCATGCACAGTTTTCTTTATTGTATTTTAAACTAAAGATTGATTAGTAAATTGTTGTAAGCAGTGTTGAGTTCTATTGTGCCGATAGAGGCCATAACTGAAGAGCATTCCTTTTGAAACTCACTACCGAAACAGAAGTAATTTATGCCATAGTATTTTATGGTATGTGTAGTTTCAAAAGGAATGCTCTTTCAAAAGTTATGGCCTCTACTGGCGAGCACAATGATGCTCAACACTGGTTGTAAGAAATGAAAGCTAACAAAAATTTTATGACAAGTCATTCAATCGTCAAAAATAAAATAAAATCATTTAATAATTCATTAATAAATTATTGAATTGATTTTTGAATTTTAATCCCAGGTTTTAATCCTTTATTATTTTAGAAATCACTCACTGAAATAAGTAATCTGATTTAAAGTATTCTCGTTTAATCTTATTTATTTATCCAGGGGAATATTTTTTACTCTTTCAAACTGATTATTTTAGAAGTTTAAGTGTATGTTTAGTACAGTAACTGTTTATACCGACAAATAAATACGTTTAAAGTTATTTTATTATCTGATTTAATAAATTAATTCAAACTTCTGTTCATATTTTAAAATAACTTATTTTCTAATGGAATGAAATAAAATTAACGATTGTTTTAAAATTAAATTACAATTTCAATATTTTTTTGATTTAGTAATGACTCGACTCCTAAGACATGGCATTCGACACCTGATGTGATACAAATTAGATCATTAGTAGAATGAAAACCAATTAAGTCAACAAACCAATAGATAAACGATTGACTAAATTAAAACCGATTTCGACAATACCTTTGACTCAAACAATAAATTATGACTCAACTGATTGGTGAACATCACTGTCCAACCAAACGGATATTTATAAATTGGTTTTAAACACAATTAGTTAATCCACTCGTGAGGTTCAAACTGTGTTTAAATTATTGACAAATAATATAATTTGTGTCAAAACCACTGCACTATTGACTAGACTACCTAAAGTCAGTCTTGTTTCCTGTCTTGTCTTGTGTTTTCCTGTTTCTGTACAGGAACAGGACAGGACAGGAAAAGATCTCAGCTGGATAAGACAAGACAGGAATCAATTCAAATCATGTTTAGTGATCGCCGTCACAATTGAGTCTTAAAAATCATTTGCTGTTTATTAGATCTTATTTTGATTTGCATTAATATACCGGTAAAATGATATCATTACTGAATATGTAATTTGAATTAGTAGTAATAAATTTCAATAAATAAACTTTTATTTGTGTAATTTCACAAGACAGGAAAATCTTTTCTTGTAATTACAGGACAAGACAGGAAATTTTTTTTATTGTTACATCAGGACAGGACAAGAGGAGTAGACAAGATAGGAAACAGTTCAAGTCATGTTTAGGGAGTCTACTCTTGACTCACAATTAGATTACAGTCTGTTTTGCATTCAATACTATTCTACACAATAATAGGCTTAAACTTCTAAAACAATCCGTTTTAACTTATTTTGTGTTTAAACCCAATCAATACCTTTAAACTGCTTTTATAACTCTCTTAAACGGATTAATCCGATTGAACTTAATTTGCTTGAAAATCACTTATTTCAGTGAAACATATTGTTTAAAATTGAGTACTGAGTGCTCGAGTACTCGGCTTAATGTCTGCATTACATTATAATCATTATTAAAAAGCAATTAATGTGTAAAAAGTCGACAATAATTAAGATAAAAGTTGACCTTAAGATACATTTACTAATCAAATAATAATAATAAATATAAACACACTTTAAGACGAGTCTCTAAATCAAAATAAAGACATTTAAAGAGTTTAAAAGTTTAGATAAAGAAAAAAAG
>JAQFXN010001434.1:0-15359 GCA_034693365.1 Liacarus xylariae
ATTAGCTAGTGAACTTATTGATATTTGGGAGATTGCTCAGGCTCTACAAATACATTTTGATTAATAATCAATCATTGATAATAGTATATTATTCAAACATTACTCTTGGACAATATGAGGATTTAAAGTACAGCCGGCATTACATGGGCAGAAATGAAAAATCGTAGGTTTATAAGAATTCTGTGAAATAAGCTAGCTCTAAATAGACGGCTTCTTTAATCCACCATTTTATCCTTACAGAGTTGTGTAATATACTAATTATAGTATCTTATTATTGGAAGAAAGGTTTTTGAAATACTTTATTATAATACTCTACTCTCGGACAGAGTCAAGTCCAGTCTGGTCTTATCTATTGCTTTCATTTATGTATTAAAAAGATATTTATTAATTATTTAATGCGCGCACAATAAGCTCTTACTAGTTAGAGTCCATTTCCCAAAATCAAATGTCATAATCGATATAATAATTCTTGATTGGTAATATTTGTAAAATTGTTTTTTTGTTTTAAAAATTTTATAAACTTATTAATAAAAAGTTATTATAATTTTGTCAATTTTAATCAAAACAAGTTTATGTGATTAATGGTTAACTTAAAAGCTTAGCGTTTGCTTCAATTAGTTGTGCATTACTATCAAAAAGCAATTACAATTAAATCTGAATGTATTTCTGTTAAGACTAATAATAGTCATAACCACTAATATATTGACCCAAATCTATAATCTATAAGTTTTATATTTATATAGTTTTAAATAGGAATCAAAATGTTTATCTTAACTTAAGATGCATTAAATTAAGCTTTAGTCAGGAGTCGCCAAGAGAGGGTATAGCCTAAATACCCACCCCCTCTTGAGTTTGAGATTTGGCAAAATGGCACCCCCCTGACTTTTTGGGCCTCAGATCATATTTTTACCTTAATCCTCCCTGTATAATTTTCAAATTTTGAAAAAACATACCCCCTGACTTTTTGGCAAAATTTTCTCAAAATACCCCCTCTATACCCCCTGACTCGGCCGATCTTGGCGACCCCTGGTTTTAGTTAAGAATTAATATTACCCATTAAATAAATTCATAGATTCACTCAATTAATGTTAAACTGTTAGCCACTGCTGTCAAAACTGTAATTTTTCAATCAAACCTCCTGTCGAAGGATCAGATATCAAATTATCTTAAATAGTATTGAATCGTTAATCCGATTCACAAATTCTTTTAATTCGAGAGAAGTTTTAGATTTGAATCAATTTTGCGAATGTTTTAAAATGATATAAAACATTATTTTTGTCAAGAATTTCGAGATTTTTCTCAATTCTATGTATAGACGTATTAAAGTTAACTTAAATTTTGAATGTTTTTTATGCCGAAAATGTTGAGAAATGTTCGCACTTGGCTTTGGGGACGACTTAGGGATCACTAATAATAAGGGAAATGCTCTGCTATTATGTATGCAATGCTCTCATGACATCAAAATTGATTGATGACCTATGCTTTGAGTTATCCATATCTCACTAAACACACCCAATACTTCTTTAGTCTATCTTTATATCATATATAGAGTACAACTGTGATCATAATCTTCTAACCGAAAAAATAGTGCATTATTTTCTCTTTCTTGACATTCATTGATAGCAAACATCGATTGGTTTGGTTGGAAACGCGAATCCAATCACTTCTCCCTTTGCCTCTGATTTAGAAATAATATTTCATTCAATTTAGTTAATTGTTTAAACAATTGTATTCATATTCTGTGAGAACTTCAATCGTTATAATTAATCAAAAATATATTTGTATTTAACAAATCATTTAAGTTCAGTCCAACAAAATTGATTATATACTCCAATCCTCAAGTCTCCCACTTTAGGAATATTCATATATTCCTCATCTCAGTTAAGCATAGCGTATGTCATCGCACATATATTTTAAAGCCCTAACAATCCAAACAATCACAGCCTTGAGAACGTGGATCTGTGCTGTCAATTGACATCTGCACTGTTCATAGCGCCCACCTATTTATCGTTGAATATTTCTCATTTCACTCATTTATTCTCAATATTAATGTGGATGTGTTCTCGTATTATATAATATTATTATGAATCTGTATTAAATAACTTATTTATTTCTTATCATTCATTCAATTATTGATTTTATTTGACTCTACAGTATTTCCTATTCTTTTGAATCAAAAGTTTTGATACAATACATTCAGTTTGCGATTTACGGCTTTCTATTCCTCTTTTTCAAAAATATTTTAAAAGAAAAGTTTGCACTAAAAAGAACAAAAAAGAAAATAAAAACTTTATTCTTATTTTTAAAAGATTTACTTTTAATGAATATATGAATGACTGAATATTCGTTTCTGAAACTAAATAATTCCAACAATTGTTTAAATATTTTTCATTCATTATTATGCATTATCTGTGAAGTTGTTATATTTGTTTTAATGTTTTTTAATTGTAAGTTTTTAATGAACAAATGGGAACTTGTATTTTTTGTCAAGGAGTTATGATAAGATATTCATAACTTAATAATTAAAAAGCCTCATGAAAATTAAGAGAAAAAATGAGTAATCTCTATTAATGTCAATTGATCTCTATCAATTGATCAAGAAAGTTTTTATTTATGGAATACATCATGTGATTTTGAAAAATATCCCTACACTCCCCTTCCTATAATGCTGTTAATCCATTCTCACAATTGGTGAGAAATTAACAAATATTTATAAATTAGTTAAGAAATTAAAATAATTATCTAAAATACATATTAATGCTTAACTGAATTCTAGCAAATTGTGATTTAATTTTAATAATTTTCGTCAATATCAGCGACCCCTCCAAACACAATCCGCCGGAATCTATTGAAAACTCTGGTCTTTTGTGCGCTCATCAAAACTTTTTATACCCAACTAATAAATCTGAGATCACAGGCACGGATAGCAAGTATGGACTCGATCTTTCACTTTTGGGTCATTTCTAAAATTAAATTTTTTCGATAAGATTTGTGATCGTATCCAAAGAGGAATGGGAAGCACTGATAAATTTTTATTCTCATGACTCGCAAATCGAATTCTACGTAGAATTGGATGAAAATAACCTCAAATTCTTTTCATCGAATCCGCGTAAGTCTGAGTCATTTCGAACTCACATTATCTGCAAATCTAATAAATTTTCGTTTTTTAAATTTTTATGAAATAACTTCTTTGCAAAGAATTAGAGTTTAAGGTTTTATTCCTCTCGAATTAGTTTTATTGCTTTAAAAAAATAATTATTTGAGCCTTTTTGCGAATAATTGTAATCTTCAAGAGATATACCAAATAATAGTTTTCTAAAGTCTGTAATCATTTTATACTTTTTTGATTATAGCGTTAATACAAATGAATTTTATTTGAAGAAAATATTAACGAAATTGTAGGCAATGTTTGAGTGAAAGAGTTAGATATCTTTGTTATATCATAGCCTCAACCCTTTGATTCTTATAACAAGCGAATAGACCTTCGAGTCGACCGAAAGTTGTAATCAAAAAGCCATTAGAATCGTATTAGAAGTGATTGTTTATATAGCCATCGCATATAGAGTGCCCGCAATTGTGTGCTATTACTGCTCCAAATCCTTTAAAACCATAATAAACATTATAACGTCATTTGCAAAATTGAGTTTCAAGTATTTCAATGTAACTCTTCTACTCTCTATTGATTGGACCAAAAATTGTTAATTAAGTTTGATTTTTGGCATTCATTCACAGCTTATTGTGATTCGTGTTTCCAAAGCCTTATATTACAAGAAGAGAGGGATAGACTTACGTATAATAATCAGTCGATTTATGTCAGAAAAACTGAAAACAATGAAAGCAATTCAGATGATTCGCATCAAAACCAAGAGATTAGCTCTGAATCATATCAGACGGTAAGTCATTAACTGTGCCTTCGATTTACACTATTATATAATATTTAAAAAATCACTTTCGACTAAAAACGCGTAAATTATTTGGTAATAAAATAATTGACAGAAAATGAATGGAAAAAAACTGAAAATAGAAGAAACAAAAACAGTAGGAAATGGAGAAATTCAAGGACTGAGACGGAGTTCGCGGCGCAGGAAAAATAAAAATGAAAAAGAAATCAAAGTCTCGTCAACTAATACTTTATTAGAACTCAAAGTACAAGTAAGACATAGACCACTAATGCCATTCCTATACAAATAAGTTTTTATACACAATTCTAAAAATTAATATAAAAAATATAAACAATTTTTTAACTCTCGAAACACACATAAAATCTTGACTTTTATTTTTATTTGTTTCCAAACATTCGTTTTTTTCAATAGTTTTGTCTTTAATTTATTGCAAACTTTTTACTTTCACTAAGAAATTGGCGATAAATGATTTTCGATCAATCATTCCCTAAGAAATACAAAAATATTGAATTTTCTGTCCATTTTTTGATTTAAATATAGAATATCAGTGAAAATAAAATACGTAACACTTTATTAAATGATATTTTATTTTTTTAATTGGGATTATTTAAGATTATATTACTTTTCGCTTATCTATTGTTGTATTCAAAACAAGTAAAGTACAATTTATAGAGGATTGTGTCACTTATGAATACAATTTTATTAGTTTCAAAATTATAAATAATAAAGTGTTAGAACATAATTCTAAATAAAATTGTTGAATCGTGGACAGCAGTGTGAAATAAACTTGATAGTTCTTGTTTTAAAAATAATTCTTGTTGTTGCCAAGCGCGTCTTTAATTTAGAAAGATTGTATTCATCAGGGGTGGCCAAGGTCGGCCGAGTCAGAGTTTTCTGGGAAAATTTTGGTATAGAATTTTTCAAAATTTGAAAAATGCACAGTGTAAAGTAAAAACCAAAATTTTTTGCCTGCGGCGCAAAAATTAAGGTGGTTTTACAAAATCTCAAACTCATGGAATGTATTTAGACTATCCTCCTGGATGGTATCAGGGATGGGGAAAGGAAGAAATCTCAGGGGGGGGTATTTATTTATTTTGGCGAAACCAGGAGGTATTCCTGCTGTGACGTCGCAAATTTTGGACAGGGGAGGTATTGCACAATCATCAAATTCTTGAAGAATTTGATTAAGAATGACGTAATTTGACAGAATTTCGACTAATTCTGTAAGAATTTGACAGAATTGAGGCAAATTATAATGAATTCTAGAAGAATTTAACCAAATTTAGCAAGAATTTTACAAAATTCTGTTGTTTCCAGAATTTAGAAAGAATTTCAGAGAATATTCTCCAAAAGCGGTGCCGTTTTCTCAAAATTGCTATGAGCGGCCTGGTGGTATTCGGCAAAAATCACAGGGGGGGGGGGTATTCGTGACTGGACCTTTCCCGTTCCCTGTCTGGTATTCATTCAAATAGACCGACCTTTACACAATTATTGAAAGCAATGAAGTATTTAGACTATACTCTCCCCCCTTGGCTACCCTGAATGAAATAGAATTTATTTTAATTCATGAATTTTTACAAATGTATCAAATATTAAAGATTTAGAATTTTTATTAAATAAAACAAATTCTATTTCACGAAAATATACAGGGCCATACCAGAGCTAGTCAAGGTGGAATATATAGTCAAAAATACCCACATCTTACCGATACTTTGACAATAGTCAAAATACTCTGGCCTTATATTTTGTGTTGTTGTAGTTTTAAAGAATCAGTTGTCGTCACTCCTAAATAGGACTTTCGGAACAGTGCAGAAATGACCAAAACCTCAATATTATGTAAATCATGTTGAATTTTAGTTAATTAACTTTATTCTGTAGTATATCTATTAAATTGTGCCGTTTTTTGTAAATTTTGTTAAATAGCCTCACATTTTCTCGACGTATATTTATCTGTTGTTTTCATGTGATTCAGGGATGTGGAAGGGGGTGTCCAGCCCGGAATGCCCCCTAGCATTTTTGTCAGGTACCCCTATAGGCTCTCCGCTACGTATGCATTTATTTATTATTATAGGTTTCCTACAGTGGATTCTAAAAATATAAAAGTTTTTAAATATTAGTGAAAATAGTATTTTATAGTAAAATCGAATCAAAATTCTATTAAATCTTAATATAAACAGGGATGCGGAAGCAGGGATGGACAAAGGAAAAAATTTCAGGGCTGTTAAGTCACAAATTTTTAACAGAGGATCCAGGAGAGGGTATTAAGCAATCGTCAAATTCTTGCAGAATTTTTTTAAAAATGACGTTCGAGCAGAATTGTGGCTAATTCTGCAAGAATTTAACAGAATTTGACCAAATTTAACAAGAATTTGACAATTCTGTTATTTTTGAGAATTTCAAAGCCGTGCTATGGAAGGGGGTGCTTCTCTAGCGACCTAGGCGAGTTTTAGGCAATATCTTGTTTGCGGTTTTCCGCATCTGATTTAAACATTAATATATTGTTTGCAATAATAGCGAAATCTAATTCGAAAATTTGTTTGATTTGATTTCAGATAATGAATATATTTCGAGTTCCCACTTATGACCAACACTTGTCAATAAACAATAGACTACTTGACGCTAATAGTAAAACATTGGCCGAACTTCATGTCGAACCTTATTCTATCATTACTTTGAAAGTAAGTATTGTTTTATAATTCAAACTCCAATTTATTACTATTTAATGGACCGATAATTAAACTAAACTTTAATTTATTTAACAAATGGTCTAAAATTAATTGCATTTATTTTAAATGTTAAATTGGGGCTTAATTGGGTCGTCTATACTAAGTTAGTTTGGGTCAAATTCTTTTAAATACTCAATTCTGAGACAAAAAACACGAATTTTCACGTCTTTTATTTAAAATCACTGATTGCACCCGTATTTGACTTTTTGGAATTGGAATGTTTTGATTAATCAGTGGTTAATAATCACTCTTTTCTCAAATAAATGTTGATTCGAAGCAAACAAATTGAATGAAATGGTCATTAAATGCTTGTTCAGTCTCTATGACCTCTATATCGAAGTTTGCATTAAATAATCGAATTTAGTATTTATTCCCATTCCTGACCTCAATTTAATTAATTGTGTAAATATTTATAACCAAAAGTGAATCAAGTTTTGCACTAAACTCAATACTCAAAATACAAAGTAATCACTTAAAGACCAATTGTAAGAATCACTACTACTCTGTGTAGTATCAGTAGTACCTGTAGTTGTGTTCGGAGATATTGAATACTTTTGCTTTTGTCGATTCACTTCTCGTATTAAATAATATTTCATTCTTTACTTCTCTTTACTTTGAAGTTATTTCATATAAATTCTGGTTTAAGACATGTTTGGGTTTCAAAATTCTCTTTTCTAACAATAACTCAGGGATTCAAAGGGTTAACGCGTTTGAGAGATGGGATATATGATTATACAGTTTGGGTTTGTTTTCCCAGCGCTCAGATACCTGTATTGAGCCATATTCTTCTTAAGTTGAGAGAAATGAGAAGATTTGAATTGAATATAAAAAATTTGGTTTTACTCTCATAGAACTCATAGAATACGTAGAATATCATGACTACTGACTACAGATTCGATACTACACACCAATTATGTATACAAAGTAAGAGTAAGTTTTTCTATTTCTTAACACACTGTTAGTTAAATTGGAGCCCAAAATAGAGAACTTTTGATGCATTAGTATAGAAGTGATGGGGACAGGGATTGGATCAAAGAGAGAGTGAGAGAGACTAACAGAATGTTGTGCAGCGCTTATATAACATCGAATATCAAACCCGTGAGAACTCGACTGCATTACAGTAGAGTGCAATCCAATGCAGTATTTAAGCCAAACACTTGGCTCAGCACATAGCCAGTAGTGGGAGCTTCCTCTCAACCCTTCTGCTCAAAATTGTATCTTTGATTCACCCCATCATTCCTTTTAACCCTTTGATAGGAAATGCGGAATAGGGAATGGGTTTTATGTAATTCAGTGCAAAATATTCTTTTAGAGACAACACACAGAGAAGTGAACTATGAAAAGGTAGCCCAATGTCAAGGTTAGCCAAAGGGTGGGAATATTTGGCATTAATTTTCCGAACAAGACATTCAACTCTCGCCATAAGACTCGTAATAATCGAATATTTTATGCAAAATAAATGGCCATATATTTGAGTTGGAGTTCGGAAACAATTAATTGATTCCAACGACGTTTCACTCACTTAACTCTCAAATGTGTTTTCTCTTCGCTCTCAATGTCTGTATATCTCTGTTCCTTAAATACTCTTCATTACACTCTTCACACCCATCCCTATAGACTATTCTATTGTAGATTATGAGAGAGTACTGTATATTCTGTTGCTGTATATCTATAGCGTCTAAGTCTAGACAATTGACTGTTGACAGTGAAGCGACCAGTAGTCCACTTATCCTTTGGTGACTCAATCATTTCACATTATAGCTAATGATTATCACTTTCTGACTGCAATACCGCTCAACCCTTTTCCACAATAATAATCTGAGCGAATCATTTGCGCCAAACCGGACTCAAAAGCATTTATTGAATTTTTTGCCACATTTTCCACAATTGGAGTGATAGAGGAGACCACCTATGCGTGCAATTATTATGATTCGAATACATCATTTAAATATAAATACAACTAACCCTCCATTCGACTAATGCTCTTTCAAATTATTTTTCATCAAATATTATATTTTCTCATTAAATCATAATTGAAATCTCAAATGTTTATTAAAATAAGAATATTCTCCTAAAACTCGAATCACTTCTTATTAAAAGCGCTCAATCGTTGAGTTATTCCTTTTGCAGTACTTTGTTATTAATTCAATAACTTATCAAACACTTAGAAAAATTCTACTCATTTATACCTTTATATATATACCTGCGTCTCATTCTTAGTTTTTTCACCTTTTCCTCGAGTCCCTCCCTTCCCTCTCTCCCACTCTCTCCTCGCTCTCCGTTTCTTTCACTTGTACTACACTTTCTTACGTTTTAAGCGTCAAAACAAATACTTTGTGTTGTTGTGTGAAAAAAGGACATTTACACCGATTGGAGGACTACTCACTCCAAAGCGCACAATATATCTATTTTTTAGGCCTTGAATAAACATGTGAAGAAAAGATCATTAAAGTCATTTGAGTATTGTGTCGCCCAAACCCAACGGTTGTACTTTTTATATATTTAAATCCTATACTGTATTATAAGTTTTCCCAACTTTTTATTTGCTTTTTTCAAATTGTATACTAAACTAAGAATAAGAATATGAATAATATTAGAGTAGAGTAAGAATTGAAAGATTGAATCAGAACTAAACATTTGATTATAAGATGTTTGTCTGAGTGTTTCATTAATTGTATTAATGATTTAATGTCATTCAAACTGTACTAATAATTAAGATTTGATTAATGCAAACGATGTCTAATGATATGCATTGTTTCGTAACATTTATAGATAGACGAAGAACCGAGTGGTGACTGCAATCTCGTTGAAGACGATTACATCAAAGGTATTAACGACTTATGAATCGCTAATTTTCGGTTCGCTTTCCAAATCATAACTTATTTATCATTAATTTAATTGAAACTCAAATAAGACTATCCCTAAGGCTTCGCATAAAAACTTTTATATATTTCTCTATCGATTAAAACATTGCTTGACTTGTGCTGTCATTTGCATACACTTATAGTCAGAATGTTGAGTATACTGTGCTGCAATGGCACAGTGGCTATACTCCTCCTCCTCCTCTCTCATACACATGTATCATAATAATAGTGTCGAATTACCAGAAGCTGTATTGTGTGCCAGTAATGAGTGTTTTTATCTCATATCCGGTCACTTTGATCAGAGACGCGCACATATGGCCACTAAAAAAGTTTATACCTTTCTATACCAACCAATTCATTGTCTAATTTTTTATTTCCTTTCTTCTCGTTTTTGCACGTTTAGGTACCGGCGCTCAGATAGGATTCAAGGGTAAGCAAAAAATTACACTTTTTTCTAATTGATATAAACTTGCAATAAAGGTGTGTGTAATGCAAAAACCTTATTTCAATAGTACTGTTCTTTGATAGGCATACTATACCCTTCCATCACTTAAAAAACGGATGCAATACTCTTAAGCTTTTTCTCAAAGTTTTTTCTTTAGAACAAAAAAAAAATAGGTTTTGCTTTGAAGTTATTCTCAACTGCAGAGAGACTGAACTGCTTTTTATTGATAATCCTTTGAGGTTTTTAGGGATCATTTTTTATGAACATTAAAAAAGTCATTACATATTCAAAAAGTAACCGAAAAACATATGGCATCAGAAAAAAGGATGAAAAACAGTATTAATAGATGCGTTTGCACTCTATCTCATTGAATACCTGCAAACGTCGGACTGTTTGCTGACTCGACTGATAAGGCAATGAATGTTCGACTGATGAAGAGTCGCAACTGCTTTGTTGCCGATCATCAATCCCAGTGCCATATGAGCACACATTCATTTGCGCGCATTTCTAATCGATTTTTTAAATGATCGTTCAGTTTGTTCATAGGTTTGGCGCCTCTTCTCTCTCTCTCCTCTTTAGTATTCTTCTTCTTCTTCTTCTTCTTCTTCACGACTCATTACCACTCTTTAACTTTTCTTCTCTTTTCTCACAAAACTATCGAATATTTACTTAAATTTTTCTATTTATATATCGATTGCTTCCAAAAGAATTAAAATAAATGAAATTTTTCTCCTATTTATGTAATAATTGACAATAAGTCTCGTTCTATATTGTGGTTATCAGTGAGACATGTATTTTAACTCTAAACCAAAAAACCAGTCAAAGTTAGGATAGAATTTAGAGCTTTTTAGAGCAAACTTTTAAAAATATATTAAATATGTTTTGCATTAATTTATTTATTGACTCAAAGATGGTATGAATTTTGATATTTAGGAACACAACTTCAGGATCGCTAAAACACAAAACCATTAGTTTATATAATGCTGTAATTAAAATATCAATTTATAGTTTAATTTATTTAAATGTTTTTATAACACAATTATAAAATTTGTAAAATAATGTATTATCTAATTAATTGCGATTTTCTGAATAAAATTGTCTTAAATTTATAAATATTTTAGTTTTTGTGTCTCGACTTCATATCAATTCGAGACGATATGAGAAGACGAGTGAAATGTATACATAATATGTATTAGAGTCTCATCTGTTGTTGGGTCGAAGTTGTTATCAATTTTCAATCAAATCAAGTAATTAACCACAGGTTTTGTGGCCTTTTTTTTAAAAAAAACTGGAGTAAAAATAAACTTGAAATGAACGAACTCTGAGTTCGCGACTCTCGTCAAGTGGTCGTTCTTTTCACGTCAAAACTTATAGACTCTTCTCTGAAATATTTTAAGCAAAATTATGTTCTCTTCACGAATTGCAATGATTTGTCACAAAAAATACAATTCTGTTATTTAAGTCTATCAGTAAAACAAATATAACATGTAATACAGAATTAATACATATAATTGAGTTTTTGTTTGAATTTAAACTCTAAACACACAACGATTGAGAATAGATGAATGTATTAGTGTATATGATTTGAATGTTGAATCGCATTCGTAACTCTTTATCGTTCATCGAAAGATGTATTCGCAATGAGTTACTTATGTGTCTCATAGACGAGTTTTGTTATCTCTGAGTCCACTTTGATTTTGTGGCGATTATAACCTAAAAAACGTGTTATGCTTTCCATAGACTTATATATATTTGGTTAAACTTAAAAGAGACCCAGACTTTGGTGATAGGAAATCACAGACTTTTTACAGAATAATCTGACGTAGACTTGAATTCTAAATGTAATGTCGAATGAATTTCATCTCACTATCAGTTAATTGTTTAAATAGTTTTATGTGAAAAATAATCCCAAAATAAATAAAATAAAATATATTTAAACTTATTTACAAATTTCATCGCAGATAAAAATTACTGTAAAAGAGGCGAAATATTTGAAATAACTTTAACCCAGAATTACTGTACTTTTAAATGCTATAAAACGTCTTAAAAGCCATTCTGTTTCGCTTGAAATGCTTTATAGTCTAATTGATATTAACGTCTTATAACTTTCAGTCAATTGAAATATAAATTCGTTTTTTTGTTATTTAGGAATCGAATAATTGATTTTAGAAAAATAAAAATCAGAAAAAAATTAATTCATTTGACTGATTGACAATTGTTTGAAAATTTTGTTTCAATTGATTGCTATATTTGTTATTAATTAATTGGTTATAATTTGAAATAATATGTATTACATATACTGTAGTGAGTGTTATATCAGAGAAAGAAAAATCTGATAAATAATTTGAAATTGAGATGAATTTAGATTGAATTTGAAATGATTGTAGAGAGTATAAGAGTATCTGGTTCAATTAGTGGGCAAAGGGTTGCTCTGGTGACTCCATCCCAATGGTGGGCTTAAGACGATCTAAAGGAGGAGTTAGTGATTGCACAAGAGTTAAGTTAAGGCATTCCGTCACTCAATGGATTGAATGTTGTAATAGATTCAGTAGTTCTCACATTCGTTCACTTCATGACCAACTGTTGATTTTTTTGGACACATTTTAACTCAAACCCAACTGAATTCAATCTGAAATTAAATTCACGAAACTCTCATTAAAAAAGCCAAACAAATGTTGGACTGCAATGGCTTTCAAGTAAGTCTATAGTCTATACTCAATACTACTGTCAATTGCTTTACTTTTTTGCCTAAACTCTACCCAAACATTAAAAAAAGACACTTAACTCTATGCGATGATAACAATCAATTGACTCAACTTTTTTTTCCTATTTTAAAAAAGAGTATAACTTTTTTGTTAATTATAAAAAAGTGAATAAATTATATATTTTTTTCGATACTACTGTTGAAAATAAATATAATATAATATTACAACCCGTTTATCGTTTGTTTTTTATACTTGTTGAAAAAAACTTATCTGACATTAGTTAAATATAATTATTATATCGTTTTCAATGCTATTTAATCGCATTCAAACATAAATTATTTTTTATTTTTTTCTCTTTATTTTCTATTCTTTTGAGTTTGTTTTAATAACTTAAAAAAAAGTTTTGTTTATTTTTAATTTTTTGCTTTTGTTTTTCTTAAATAAATCTATTGAATTAAATTAATTATCATTTAAAGTTCAAATTCTGTTTATTCATATATATAATAATGAAAAACTGTGCAAATATTCAACTATTGCTGTGAAAACTATAGATTTATAGTAAATAAAAAATTTATGAATGAATGCATAACTTATTAAATGCCATAAATGTATTGATTTTGTAAAACAATTGATTTGAGGAGTTATTATTTTATGAATGCATTTGATTTATAGTATGAAATATTTTTTGAGTGAACTAACTATAAAACAATTAATTAATTAATGTTTGTGTTGAGACAGACATAGTTTTGTGTGCATTTAGTTTTGTTGTATTACTATTAGTATTACTGTAATAGAGTTTAACGTAATATCAATATAAGCTGCAGTGAAGACAAGTGATCGCAAGTCCTGTCTAACCGATTGAGTCAACGTATTTGGTGTAAGGATTGTAGACTTGTTTTGATTTCTTCAGACGAGTGGCGTTGTATTGAATGTTGTTGTTGTGTTGATGTCATGCGCAGACCTACCCGTGCTATTGAGATACGCCGTTATTGCAGTGTTTGCCTGTATTGTATTGAATTGCTATCTATTTGTATGGATTGTATGTTTTTGTATGGAGTTATGGCTGAAATGTTCACAATTTGATTGCAGTTGACTGTAGTGTTAGTAGTGTTGGCTTTGCAACCGTGCAGTTGAAGTGCAACACAACAGAGCACAAGACAAGACCAGCACATTTGCACAATTAACACAACACCACTACTGAACAGAAGATCCATTGATATCCAAAGGTAGGTATTGTCGGTATTGTATGCTATTGTAGAGCAAAACTAAATCCTATACTCAATACAGAACTGAATGCAAAATTAGTTGAAAGTCACACAACTCTACACTCTATGCGATACTAATAGTAGTGAAACACTATTGCCATTCATTGCAAGCATTTAATGCCATTCCTTTGCCTTTTTATAGCCAAAAAATACATCTAAACTATTGATTTGCCCTTTTTGTCACTATTTTTCAACATTCAAATACTTTAATATTTATTTATCAATACTTTTTGAAAGTTTAGGCAAATTTCTATATATCTCTATATTGTCTGTAATGTTAGTCAAACTTTTAACTCTTATACGCCGTTAACTCATTTACGAACCAATTTTTCTCATTAACTAATTTAACATTTGATTCATTGAAAACACTAATCAAATCAATTCATTATTCAAAATCAAATTTGATTTGCATTTTTGTGCTAATAATTAGTCTTTTACTGACATAAAACTATAGATAAATATTCGGAAATTTTTTATAAAATGTTTTGAAAATCAATTCAAACTTTTTCTCATTTAATGATAAGAATTTTTGTGAATCGATTCACTCGTTTTCATAAGTGGATTGAATTGCATTATATAAGTCATAGATTGGGTTAAAAGAGTTAATGTTTTTTTATTTTATTTTTCCTTATAATTTGCATTTAATTATGGATTAAAGGGATTGTATTTTTAGTTCTTATATATCATTGATTTTTTGATTTTATAAATGCTTTGATTATAACAATAATTTCTGCTATTTATTCAATACTTTTATTACTAAATAATTATATTTATTAAATTCAAAATACATTAAAAAAATGTTTGGTTTTCAACACAAAATAAATTTGAAATGAAAATATTAACAAGGTTTAAAATGTTTACAATATATGCGATCACTTATTATTTGAATAACTGTTACAGTTATTGAGTTTTTATTTTTGTTAATTTTTTCTTATTCTTTATTTTGTTTTTTCTAAAAATGTTTTTCTTTTCTTCGATTCAAACGATAGGATAAAAAATAAAAATAAGAACTTCTTTTACAGCTGTAGTAAAAAATAAGAGAATAAATGTTATGTTATTGGAGTAGAGAATATCGTTGCAGTAGTGGTGCATTGATTGCATGTATGGATATAGTAGTCAAGGCTGTCCACATCAAACCAGACCAGAACCGCATATAAATGTGCGCTTCTATTGCTGTTAATGTCTAATAAACTATCGACAGAACGAGTTATATAAGCCTTGACTACACCTTTGATAAGAAGGCTTTCTTTTCTAAACCTAATTATTATTGAAAGTTATGTTTTCAAGTGATTACCGAATACTTATAATTATAACAGACTATTACTTGAAATGCCATTGTTTTACAAACTTTTTATAAGTTATATTACAGCAAAATTCTATTGATTTAACGTTTTTAGCAAATGAGAATCGCGTATCCGCTTTAGACCCCAATTGAGAATCGCGTCTCTGCTT
>JAQFXN010001435.1:0-15358 GCA_034693365.1 Liacarus xylariae
AGGCCGAGAGTATGGTCGGGTGGACTAACGGCCATGACTCTGCTTAATAGGCAACAGAGTAGTGAGTTGGAACCCCTGCCCTGGGTGAGCAATTTTTCTCTCCGAGTTAGTTTGTTGGGCCTGGGGTGGGGCAAATGACCACGGGCCCAATCCAAGGGTCGTTAATTGATAGTATGCAATCAGGTATCGCTACCAGCCTTGCAATACAGAAGGCCCAGATGTTTTCTTTCATTGTGACACTATCCTCCAAGTCATATCTGAGTGAAGCAGTGATCCCTGGCTGGGTTAAATTCCCCGGTTGTGCAGGGAAAAGGTTTCCTTAGAAAAGGATTGAATTAAAAAAAACCATTAGGTGGTTAACTCTCCAATCGGATATATAACAGACAATCGGAAACTTCTCATAAAGAACAACGAAGAATTTCTGGAGATAAGCTCAGGAAGAAACCTAGATAAATTTCACATATTTACTTATGAGTATAAAACATTTATAAATATAATTTTACAAAATAAATTTTAAAATATTTCTTGCTATTTTATCGATATTTATGCATGTAAATAATATTCAAGTGACTATAACATGAATAATAAATAACTAAAAGTTATTAAAGAGTTGACAGTTTTTGTGTACTTTTGAGAAACATCAATGAAAAATATGGGATAATCTGTTTGAATAAAAGATTATAGAAATTATATTTTTTACATATAAAATCAATAATGGGTGAAAATTAGAAATAAATTTCCTTTAGTTGCCAAGCATATTATTTCAAATTAAGTTTGACTTAATTATTAGATAATACACTCGCTTTCAAATAAACCTGTGAAGGGGTAAAAATGTTTCCCTTAAAAAATATTAATTTCTTTAGAAAATATTAGTGTTTTTTTAAGAAACATTATTTGTGAATCAAATTTTAATAATAGTTTGAGAAATAATTTAATGGAATAAAACAATAATTTCTTTAGACAATGATTAATTGTCTGAATCAATGGAAAAACAAATGAAACATTGATGTATTGAACAGAATTAAAACTTTTTTTCAAAATTAGTTCAGTTCAATATAAATAATTCATCTTTAATCAATTCATTCATTAATATTTCATTTTTCTATTCAATTGATTCAAACAATAAATCATTTTCTAAAGAAAATGTTTCGTTATTCCATTAAATTATTCCTCAGACCATTATTCAAATTTGATCAAGGGATAATGATTTTGTTAATCTTTCCAATAAGTCATCAAATCATTGATAAAGTTTGATAAACAGTAATAATTTCTAAAGAACTCAATATGTTTTTAGGAAAAGTTTTTTGCCACTTCACAGGTATTTTACCCCTTGAAAGCAATTGTTCCTGTACAAAGAATAGAGAGAATAATCTGCAAATCTAAGTTTATTAAGTGAATTTTAATGGATTATTTTTCAATTTTAAACTGGAAAACATTTACTTAAATCAATTGATTTCATTTGTATTTATCTAATAAATAAAACAAATGAATTTTATTTTAAAATTTATATCTTTGTACAAATTGAAAATTTTTAATTTAAACATAAATTAAATTTTTATGAATTTTATTCTAATAATACAATTAAAATACAAATGTATAATTAGTAATAATGACTGATTCACAAGCACATGCATAATCGTGTGCACATGCAATATAAAAATATATATTTCAGAAACACAAAATATGCAAATAGTTTCTTGTTCAGAATGAAGAGAATAGAAAATTTATAAACTATTTTATAAAACAGCGCCATCTACATTCTTCAATTAATTTTCAGTAATATACCAATTCGTTATCGCTCTCATCGCTAATTACCACTATATATTCTGTTAAAAATTTGAATGGACATTTATACGTAATTTGAAACAGAAAATATTTTATTATGTAATATTTGTTTAAAGTCAAAGATATTTTATGTAATTATTTGAAAACTATAAATTAGATTTCAAGACCAAATTCATATTTTTTTGTCCTCATTTAATTCTATGTTGTATTGAATTATCACAAATTAAGTTCTGGTATCTTAAGAGAATTTATATTAGAAAATATTTTCTAATTCGAATTACTCAAATAATTTGAATACTTGAAATATTACATGAGTATATTGGTCACTTTAAAAATTTAACTTAAAAATATAGGTGGCGCTGTTGTAAAAAATAATTTTTAAATTTTGGGTCATTATGCTGAACAAGAAAATATCTGCATATTATGTGGTTTCTGAAATTTATTTTTATTTCTCGTTTACGTGTGAATACAGTCATTACTTATTATATTGTGTTATATAATAAAAATTAATTATTGAATTTGTGTTAACCTATATTCTTAAATAAGCAGGGCATAAGACTTTGACTTTAATTGCATATTATAGAGATTTTATTCTTGCTTATAATTATTTAAATTTACTAATATATTTAGTCTTTGCAAAAATAAGAACTTTGAAAGCTATATTATGTAAATTTTATAAAAAAAATTCTATATCTCATATTTGGGAGAGCGATGAAGCTCAAGATCTACAGTCACGTAGTATTTGACTCTAAACCACAATTCATCAGAAACAATAATCCTTTAAACACACACTGACCACAGTTTATCTTTTGCACACAGACCTCACATTCCGCACATTCATACCTCTCACTCACACTCTCACAGCTATTCAGATAAGCGCTTCTAAAATACTGTACACTAATTCCATATAAAAGCACCTGTACACCCTTTTAGGACACATTCTAACAATTTCACACATCCTAAACACACTCCTCATTCAGGCAATGTCTGTTTTATAAGTCATTCATATGTTTATTTAAGTTATATTAAATTGATTTTTTTCTAAAACTAAATCAATCCAACGCCACATCACGAGTCAAAATATAAATTAAGTTATAATTATAAATCAACCGGATATGACATGGCTCTCAATTTATCTTGATTGAAGTAGGAATTAGTTAAGAATTACAAATTAATGATGGATTGGAAAATAATGTAAAACTCTTTTTTAATTAAATAAATAAAATTTTAAAATTTGTTAGCTATTTATTTTATATAAATGATTGTGTTGTTATGCCCTGATTATTTAGAAAGCCAATTTTAATAATATATTATTTAAATATATTGAATGTAAAGGCGATCTTCTACTTAAATAAGTTCTAATTATTTTAGATCTAATATTAGCTTGCAATTTTTAATGATTGTTATAACGATCAAACGTACCGAACATTATTATGAAATAATTTGCTAAATGTTTTCTTAAACACGTAAGCAATTAAACTTGAGTCAAACAAGTTTAAGTGCACTAATAACATTATGAACATTATTAGTTTCTGTCAAACTTTTTAAGATTATGATTCATTAATAATGAACAATATATTTCATACTCATAGATACAACTTATTAAACAACTAGTATTGACTATATTCTCGTGTTATTTGTTTCTAGACATGTCTCCAGAGAGACTGGCTTGAACAAAACAAGATCTAAATTGAAAAATATATTACCTCCTATTAAATAATTTAATTGTCAGTAAAAATTAATACAATATGAATATTTATTTAAAGAATAAAAAATGCAGGAATTAAATATACAATAATTAGGGCTTATACAATAGGGAAATCCCATTCATTTGCATTCTTTTTAACAATAGTAGACAAATTATTATAAAAAGAATATTTCTTAGGCATTTGAGATGTCAACTCTTGATGAGTTTTAAATTTAGATTCACTGATGCCCATAGGATTTATTTGTAAAACATTTTCCGCAATCATTGAAATTACAAACAATGGTATTACGTTACTACTTAACTGATAACACCAGCAAAAGATTAAAATAGTTTAGCTGAAAAGTTAATAATTTTGTTTTCTATTTATAATGAATAAATAAAATATTTTTAATTTTTTTTATTCTTTATTGGGGGACAAGAGAGTTGTCTTACAAAATCATAACAACTATTTTAATAATAGTTAGTATTTATATGCCTCTACATATTCCTATAGGATCTCTGGAGACATGTCGAGAAACAAATAACACGAGTACACTTAATGTAAACAAATATGTCACATGATGTTTATAGAGGAAAAACTTAGGGGGGTTTGGACTACTCTCGGAATAAAAACTGTAATATAGGTTGAAAATGGTAGAGATATTCGCCACCGTTCTCTCACTATGTGTGTATTACAGAGAAGTTAACATTTTTCTGCTTATAAGACCTCTATCAAACGTCTTATGAAGAAATAATTTCTCATAGATTTATTACATTCATTAATTTTAGCAATCATTCTCATTTCTTAAACTTATTTAAAGTATATATTTTTTAGAAATAATGAGTTAATCTAGGTGATAAAAAAAGACGTTTATTCCACTGACTATTCAGGAATTGTATTTCAAGACAGCCTCTGAACTAGTTTATACGCATGACTAATTAAAGAAAATTTCTCATTAATTTTTTAATTGAAACTGGACTCGAAATTAGATGTAATTCGTGTCCATTTTTTATAAAAAAAATTATTGAAAGTCTTATGTGATGTTCGGAATTTCATATGAAAGTTCATAAAAATGATAATTTTTATAAGCATTTAGAATTATTAATATAAGAACATCAGGGGTAGCCAAGATCGGTCGAGTCAGGGGTATAGGTGAGAGTATTTTGAGAAAATTTTCTCAAACTCAGGGAGTATACTAGTCTACCCCTGAAAAACATAATTAATAGTAAAAGTTAGTCTTAACTTTGAAACCTCTGACTTGTGAGACGAACTACTACTGCTTCGGACACTTGTCTGACGATCAAAACTTTCCTTTTGCCGAAAATGTGATTTTGATGAAATCTTTATTAGAATTTTTCAAGAATTAAAACAATCATTTAAGTTTTAATTTAGTTAGGGGTGACCAATTGGGAGGAAGGGGTATAGCCAAAAAACCGCCTCCCCCTGTGATGAAGGGAAAAAAGACTACCCCCTAAATATTTTGAGAAAACGGCGCCGAAAGCGCGTTTTTGAAGTATATTCTGTGAAATTCTGTCTAAATTCACAGAGAAATGCAGAATTTTATCAAATTCTTGCAAAATTTTGTCAAATCCTGTTAAATTCTTGCAGAATAAGTCAAAATTCTATTAATATACGTCATTTCTAATTAATTTCTGCAAGAATAAGGCAGTTGTAAGTACCCCCTCTATACCCCTGTGATTTTGAAGCTCTTATCAGTACCCTTTACCCCCTGATTTTGAGTTCATTGGTCATCCTTAAATTTAGTGTATCATCTTCGACTCCTTCTTGCTATCTTTATCACTTTGACTATTAAATAATATTACAATTGAGATATAGACTAAGTTAGAGATGCATTCATTGATATAATTTCCCTCTCAGTGACAGCAGGGGTAAGATGCCATATCCAAGATGACTTCATGGATACCAAAATTTTGACTTATTATAAGTTGGTGTCAAATTCTTGTGGAATATAACCAATTTTAATGAAATTTGTAAATAATATAACCAGATTCCCAACAATTTCATAAGGTTTCAATCGATGGAATATTATATTATATACATCTTTCATTAGTTTATACACTTTATTGCAATAGCAGTGATAGGGTTTAAGCTATAGTGTGCGGACGAACGACTTCAGACGACTTTCTCTGTTTTGATAAATATTAGAAATTTAAATAATTTTAAAATACATTTTGTTTATCAAATCATAGATTTTCATAATTAAGTTAAAAAATATAAACATTTTTTATTCAATGAGAGAGCTATAGGTATGGGCGTCAGTGCCGGCACAGGTCCGCCGTTTTCTCTTCCATTCACTACAAAAGCAAAACATTTCCAGTATGGAAAGCTTTTGATATGAATTGGGGTTAGACTTACTATAACACCGACTCAATACAGACCCTGTCCAGTCAATAGTGCTTAGTTTGAATAGTATTTTTGTGAATTTATACCGAAATCGGACGACAGGTTTTCAAGATATTCGACTTTAAATTTTTATAATTTTAAAAATATAAATAAATAAAATAATGAATATTCCATTAAAACAATTTTTAATCAATAAAATGTAATAAAAAATAAAAATTTACATAAAAATGAAAAATAATATAATTAAAAAAATGAAGTATTTTGTCGAATCCATTGTCCACTTCTGCTTTCCAATTAGTGTATTCGTCATCAGTGTCTGATATACCGTCACCGAAAATTTCTTTCATTGTTGGCTTTGGCTTGGATGCAGAAGTGGATTTTACCACTTTAAAGGAGGGGGAGGGGCCAAATCCGAAATAATTGTACTGTTCTTCCAATAGTTTTTTTACCTAAAGGATGGGGTTCTATAAAGCGGGGGGCAGATTTGGGCGGTTCGACTCTTTCAATGGGTGTGTATCCTTTGGGGTGATGATCCACAGCAAAAGCAATGCTTCTGCAGGAGCGCAGATGGTCTTTTTGGTCAATTTTTGAGTCAATGCAGTTATTTGGTCCATATTCCTAGTCTTATTGAGCTCTTCTTTTGTTGACTTAATTTGCCTAGATAAAAAGAATTTAAATATTTAATTTCGAATGAAACAGTTTATTCACAAAATGCAAGAGTATCAAATCCATTTTACAAAAAAGTTTCTGCCATTTGTGGTCTGGTTTATATTTATTCAAGAAGTTTTTTTATTTTGTCAGACTAGATGTCCTTCATATTTGAGCAAATTTTTAAACTCGTGATCTTTGTTCATCATCCCCGGGTGTAATCTTATCCCTGGTTGTTTGCAGAGAGAAAGTCCCCCTAAAAAGGAATTGAATTAAAAAAATCTTTTGATCTTGACAGTTTTTCTGTAGTGTCAATACTGCTAAGAAAAAGAACAATTTTTGCGAAATTGATATTTCAATAAAACTATCAAGATCATAGGGATGACAATTTTCTCAATCATAAAGGACATCTAGTTTGACAAAATAATACTGCGGTATTAGTTTTGTCAAAATGTCAGTAAGTATTCCAGGATGTAACCAATGCATTGCTATGCCCTGCTCTAGATCAGATATGCTTTCACATTGAGTAACACAAATTCTAGTGTGTCTAATGAAATCTATTGTGTTTGTGTTACTCAATGTGAAAGCATATCTGATCTAGTACGGCATAGCAATGCACTGGATGCAACATCACAAATTTGTCAAATTTTAGACAGAGGTTAAGAAGGGGGCCCAGGACGGGGTATTATGCAATCGTCAAATTCATTGCAGAATTTAAATAAAAAATACGCAATTTATCAGAATTCGAAGAATTCTGAAAGAATGTAACAGAATTTAGCAGAATTATTTTTACAGAATTTCAATGAATATTCGGGAAAGGGTGCTTTACGCCCTTTCTTGCTATGGGAGGGCCGGTAACCCGTACCTCGCCGATTCCTATATGGATATCCAGCCAAAACCACAGGGGATGTATTCCTGGTTCGACCCCTTCTTCTATTTTAATGACAGACTACTAAATTTAATTTGGTTGGTATTCATGTGTCGAATATTAATTCATTAAATGAATGTTTAGAATCAAAAACATTTGAATAATAAATCGATGGTTTATTTAATTTTCAACGAATATAATACATGAATAGAGAAATTGTGTGCTCTTTAGAAATCAAAATAATAGTATATTCAATACAGAATTGAATTATGGCCTCAATTAAAACAATATTTGCAAAAATTTACTTTAAGTCTTCTATGGTCTGCAGTGTTAACAACAATTGCATACTTTATTACTTCGTTTATATTTTACAATATATTATACAATAATAGGTTACAAAAAGTATTAGAAACGACAAAAAAGGTATGCCTTTCGGTAGAGTTGTTGACAAAACTATAAATATTTAAATTAAGTGTTCGTTAAGTTTTAAATAATAAAAATAAATATCTTTTTATTTGTACATAACTTTAGGAAGAATTGGATTAAATTATATTCAATAACAAACTATGACTTAGAGAGTAAACGATTGGTTTTTAAATAAATTCATTTCATTCATCAGTTGTTTAACAAAACAATTTGTGAATAAATTTCAAATTATTTGTTTCGATTGCGAGTTAAACAATAACTTCTTTTTAATAGTTTTTGCCTTATTTTGTCTTTTCCTCCGATTTTAGTTGAATCCAAACCATTCGCACAATTACTGCAATCTTTTCCTTTAGAACCAAAACATTTACGACAAGAGGACTGACTTCGAGTTCGCGTTTCGTTTAACTTGATTTCAGTCGACTTTAATATATTTCTTTTCATTCCTCGAGAGAGTGAGAGCTTATTCGTGTGCGCTTTCGATATTCCACTTGCGTTTGTGCTCTTCTTAACCAAAGTCTCAGTTTTTTGATTTATATTTTTTTGATTAGTTTTGTCTGATTTTAACCTTTTATTCGAAACTAAATTATTTATTTTGTTTTGAGACGAAGAGTCGCTTTCATTCTTAGTCTTATTTGTGGTTAAATTGCTCTTTGGTTTTGATTCGACGGGAATTGTATTTAAAGATTTCGTTTTAATGTTTCGAATCACGTCTTTTGCAGAAATTGATTTTGAATTCGTTTTGGGTTTGCATTCATTCACTAGTTTTTTATTCTCATTTCGCGATAAATTGGAACCAATTTTGCTAAAATTCGTCACTTTTTTCGGGTCAATAATGAATTTGGACTTACATTTGTGAATCAGACAGGCCTTACATCTGCCGTTCGGTTCACATTCACTAACTTTTAAATTGCATTTTCCTATAAAACAAAATCGATTATAATTTACTGAATGAGAACAATTTGTAATTCAAATAATACCGAGATTTTCGCACATGTAGTTCACTGGCTTTAGAAGATATTTAGAGTAGAATTTAGCGCAACCGACACAACTGGACATATAATTTAATAATTATATCGATTCAATTGCAAGTGTATGTAAGCTAAAGTGCACATACCTATAGACCCCATACCTTCTCTGTGTATATTTATAGAATTTAGTTGCGCCACATATTTCACATGTAATGAGACCCGACTTAATGGGCGAACTCGTCATTTGGCCTAAAATTTTAACCGTTTTCTCGTTTAGACATTACTTTAATTTATTTGATTTTTAAAACTCTAAACCTTTAGATTTCTGATTGAATGCTGTTTTCGTCTTAGAATTACCAGAAGTAAAGGGTTTATTTGTCCTTTTCTTGTGCTGAACCCCTTTAGCAGAGCTTTCAAATTGTTGTTGTAATGTCTTCAGACCAGAGGGAACATCAAAAGTCAATGTATGGGTCGTTGAAGAGTCAGTTGTGTTATCGAAGTCTAAATCAGTGGTCGATTGAAAAGACCCGAAAAAAGAAACGTTTGTTGTATTTCCCGGTTTTGCTTTGGATGTCATCGAACTGTTTGTAGCCTTCGATGAATTGGTCTGTAAGTCCTGATCGATGTGTTTGGTTTGATAGTGGATCTGAACATCAGGTATGGTTTCATATATGACATCACATATCATACAACGATATACCTTAAGAATAATTGGCTTTATTTTAATCTATTTTCAGTTCATCTAATGTTTTATACCATTTCTGCGATTATAATACCATTCAAATCACAAACAAGTGATTTAATGCCAGACATAATGTTAATGGCAGTGGTATTCCTCTCTCCCAAATGGTAGTGATTCTTATAATTCAATTTCGATTCGCACTTATTCTCCATATTTTTATCAAAATCACAAAAATTCTGTGCTTTTTCGTCAATTTTTATAGATTTCTGTTCTGTTTTTGTTATAATTAATATAAATTAAATAAAAATTTTATTATTTCTAATTATATATCTGTAAATCAATTCGTTATACCTTTGACTCAAACATATAAATCAGATATACTCTAAGAAATGCTTATATACAGGGAATAGAGTACCTGAAAGAGTACTTTACGAATACAAAAGAGTTTTATAAATAATTATTATTTAATTTAATTTAAAACAAATTACATTACAAATTATTTAATCCTATTTTTTATATTTTTTTCCTTTGATTTGAGGATTAAATAAAAAAAAACTTGATTTAATTCTTTATAATTGAAATTATATTAAGAATTCTAAATAAGATTCAATCGTTTGTTGAATAAATTGAAGCGAAAATTCATGTTTTTTATATGAAATATATATTTGGAATATTTTGGATTAATTTTTATTCAATAATATTTATGAATATTTCGATCATTTAATAGATTTGATGTGATTTGAGATAAGAATTAATGTTTTGTCAAAATTGATTGAATGCAATGCAAATCAAGTTATCTATAGCTTAGATATGAATTCGCAATAAAATACTTAACTTTTTTTTCAATTACAACAAAAGTCACACATTTTTTATCATTAAATTCATTATAAATATAATTATAAATAAAGAAAAAATCTAAAAAATGAATTGTTTTATAGAATTGATTCCTCACTCGAAAACATTTTATGAAGAGTTGAGTCCAAGGCTTACAAATCACACGAATGTATCGGAGATTAACGTAAACCCAAAACCAGATTCAGAGCCAAAGTTGCAGTGACTGAACCACTACTATATCATTCATATATTTATTATAATTTTCAATATTTTTATAAATAATTCAATGATTGTTAGAAATATTCAATCGTTTGACTGAATTTAATGATTGAAATCTGAATTTGAGTTCAATTTCGGTCAAATTGTTTCGTAAATAATTGACACAAAGAAATGCGAACTAAATATGTGATAGAAAGCAATGGAAAGGACTTTCCGATTGTATGCATTCACTCCTAAATGTATAGAGCGCTGAGTCGAGACTGCGCTCAAAACACAGGGAAAGAGCATTCAATAGTGACTGAAATTATTTTGTTGGGAGAGAGAGATATATATACCCTATTTAGATGGTTGTGGGCATGAATTGTGCTTTGGGTTCAGCTGTCGTTCAGTTACCACTTTATATTACAATTTTTCACAAAATATAAGACTTGAAATTTAGCTCAATTTTGCTCTGACTATAAATGTGGTCAAACCACTAATGTCTACCTAATCGACAATACGGCTCAAATGCAATATATTTTCATAGACCTTGAATTTTATAATTAACCTAATTGCACTAGATTATTATTGCATCTAAAGTGATCTATGCTTTCAACAGATTATCTTTAAAAAATTAAAAAAAAATTCCAATTTCTTTATTTCTTATAATATCAGGAAATTATATATTGTTTATTTTTATATTTTTCTTTTTAAAAACATTTTTTATTAATCTACAAGTCTTGGAGCTGTTTGCACAGGCATTGCAAATCTGGTGAATTACCTTTATATAGTTTGGATTTTTCATTTGTCTTTCAGATTGTAGTAATTCAAGGAATTTTAGCAGAATTTTACGAAAATGTTTGCTTTTAAGTAGAAATATATCTATTATTAATCGGAATATTATTAAAATTAGCAAATATTCTGTTCGAAATTTTTAAAATGTTTAATTGCAGACCAGGGATGTGCAGATTTGAGAATGTCAGGGGGACGATATTATTTTCTTTGAGAATTTGTAAACATCATAAACCCTACAAAGCACATCATCACCACCACTAGAATGCTCTCCTATGGAGAAGACAAAAGGGGCTATTCTTATTATTGCAGTGGATAGAAATGAGCTACTACTATTGGGTATAGGCTATACATTGAGTAGATCGGATTCGGGCACCGCCCGGAAAACCCCGATTTTGCCGGCCGAATTGTAAAAAACGTTCCGGGAAGATGAAACAATTACCTGATTTTGTCCGGAAACTAGATTAGAAATTGTTTAGATAATGCAATTATTATGCAATTTAATCAATGCTCTTATTATGAAATACAAATTGTGAATTATTATTAAATTATTATTAATTGAAGAATAATAGTTGAACTATTTATATTTATCTATTATTTTTATTCTGATATTTTTAGTCATATAATTTCCACCGAAAATAGAAGTCAATTTAATATAAAATCCAATTCATATAAAATCAGTGATATTCCAGTGAATAACTATAATAATATTATTTAATTCTGTTTAAGTTCTTCATAATCCTGTTCTATATTATAGAAAATTACAATCGAATACTTGAATATCTCTAGTGTTAGTTAGGATACTGAGAGATTTTTCATAAACCTTCACAAAATTTATTACGACTCAAGTAGAACATTAAATTGTAATACAATAACAATGGAAATGATAATTATTTAAACAGAAACATCGAAGAAAAATTAAATTATTAATTAGTGATTAATAATTAGTGTTATTTTATATCAAAGTTTACGGATTAAATAATATTTCTTTTAACAATGAGGTTGACCTCAATTAGGAACGAATTTTTTACAACTTTCGCTTATTTTGTTCTTTATGGTCCACTCATAATTGGTAAAGTAAAAATTTGTGCCAATGGCATTGTTAAGGGGGTTATGGGGGTGCAAACTTTGGAATACTAAATTTATAATCTTTGATTTAAACTAATCCACGAGTGTTATGCTTTTTATTCCTCTGTGGTAAATTGTCACCGTCGACCTGATCCCGACGGTAACTGCCAGAGTCATGTCATATATGGCTGAACTCATCTTTGTTTAAGCTTCATAAAAATATATATATTGTGTCATTTGGACCCGTGGATTAGCTTGAATTAGCCGACATAAATTCAATTTTCTAAACTTTGCACCCCCAGATACCCCCTCCCCCTAAAATTCCTCATTAACACAAATTTTTATTTTAACACATATCAGTTGACCATGAAGATTATTTCTAGGAGAAGAATCCATGCCAATGACCAAAGCTGAGGTACTACTCATTGTAAAGTCTATAATTTTTCTGCAACAACTGCCAATTTTTACAATTTCATCTACACCAATCCTATTTAGTGTAGCTCTACAGCTAGCCTTCTCAAACATATGTCACATATCAAACATCACCCAAAACACCTATTACTAATTTAAGAATCTTTTTAAACAAGATAATAACAAACAATATAAGATTTTATTATATGATTAATGAAATATAATAAACAAAGATTATAAACCCAACTCAACTCTTAAATATAGATATGGTATATGATATGTAAGAATTTAGATATGACTGAATCGGCCCCAAATAAGAAAGTTAGCTCTACAGCTTCGTTTCCCATTTTCAGGCTGCGCCTATTTATAAAGACTTTTTTAATGTCCAATAGATAGTCAGTTAGTTATAGATTAATTTATACACAAATATTGTGACATTTAATAGAGAGTTGAAAATCAGGTTAAAAAATTATGGGCCTAGGCTAGGCCCAGGCTCAAGGCTCACTACTATGGGCCTGGTTTGGTCCAAATTAGATGTCAGAATAAATTAAATAAAACAAAGAGAGTAAAGTAAAAATTAAAAAAAAATTGTTTTCAGCTTAATAATTCAAGTATTTTTTGCAAAATTTTCTAGATATAGAGGGTATATTGCAGGGGTAGTCAGACTCAGTGAGAGCTTAAAAGCACCTCAGATTTGAGATATCGCAGAAATAATAAATTCAAGATATTTTCACATCATTTTAAGAGGTCATTCAAGGGTGTGTATTTTGTGAACCCCAACTTTTGTTTTTGAAAATTTTTCAAACTTCCAATGAAATCCTATAAGTTTTGCACCCCTATCTCCTAAAATTTTAAAAAATTCTCCTCCCTAATCGACCTGCTAAATTAATGTGCTGAGTACCTTGAGTTGATTATTTCGTCAATATCTCAACTATAGTGTGCTTTTTGGCACTCTCTGACTCTGGATACCCCTGGAATATTGGTACACTCCCTTACCTACCCAAGGCCATGGAATATTAGGTTATACTGGGGGCCAGGCCGAAGCTCATAGAGGTCAGGCCCAGGCCTAAGCCTAGGCTCGTGAAATATTTACAGGTCGAGGCCCATTACACCAATATTTTGAGCCTAGGCCTAGGCCGGTGATTTTCGGGCCCGTGCTCATCACTATTAATTTAAGACTATATATGGATAGTCTAAATCAGACACGTCAAAATATTATAGATTGTGACATCTATTGTTTATTAATTTTACTCATTGTTTAGTTCATATAATTAGTAACTGATAACAATAAAATAACTTCCCCCTAAAGTTTTTATCTCTATATATAATTTTCTTATCAAGAAGATTAAAAAAGGTATTCCTTCTTTCGATTAATTGTAATAGTGTTTGTGTACAAAACTGGTTTTTTTTCTAGCATTGAACAGTGTGGCTCTCAGAGTGGCTATCGTTGCCGTGTCTGCTCTAAATATTGGCAGTCTTTCTGCAAAACTATTTTCCAAAACTGTATGCGTAAGAATTTAGAAATGGGTTTAAATATCTGCAAAAGTGAAGGCTAGCCGTATAGAAAAACTCCCCTGTCTCAGGAAAATTACCAAAATATCCCTGTTAAGAAGAAAAACGATATCACTTTAACAATTAAGAAAATTCATGGAAATCATTATACCTGAAGTCAGGGGTTTTCTCTATAAAGTCTTAAACTATTAACAGTTAAGAGTTCAGTGAAATTTCAAAGAGATTTCTCTTTACCTCATAAAGGAAAAAATTGGAAATTATAATCAGAAGCTTCAAAGTTAGGACTCCAGTTGACCAATAATGTTCTCATAGAATAATCGTAATAAATAATATAAAGTAGTCAATAGTTTAATTGAAAACCGCTAATAGCGCTGGAGTAGCAATAGTACTGTTTTTATGAACGATAAATATAAATTGACATTTATTTGCCTCTCAAACCTGTTTTCTGTATATGATAAACAAATATTTTGATTGACTGCGCAACTGCTATACAAATTAAATACAAATTATTTGAACCCTTTCTTAATGATTTTCAATTAAGCGATTGACTAATACAGTACGTGTCCGTTGGCATCAACCTGCAAAAATTTAGTAAATTTGTTGATACGATCGATAGTTGACAGCATTGAATAATGCAAAAACTTATTTTTAAAAATGGCATCACATATAATTGATTATGCAGAGTAATTTAATGTATATTCAGTAATTATTTAGTGATTTAAAATAGTTTTATTTTTTCATAAATTTTGATAAAACAATAGCTTATTCTAAATCAGCCTAACGTTCGTTTTAGATTTTACCTGTCAAAAAAATCATCAAGTACACTTGATATCAATGATCAGATTTTTGCATATAATTAAATAGGTTTGGAGTGAAAAATTGGTTGATATCAACAATCGGTTGATAACAATCAACTTGATATCATCCGACATTTTTATCATTACAGTCATTAACAATGGATTATGGTTTAGGCATTTGGTTGATTAGAATGATTAATTAACACGAATAGTATTGATAGTAAAGGTCATATACTGTATAAAGTATCATTTTGATGAAATTTATGTTATTAGCAGAGAATCAAAAAATAGTTATTTATAAGACCAGAATAGTCACT
>JAQFXN010001436.1:0-15355 GCA_034693365.1 Liacarus xylariae
TGAGCTTTACTTATCTATAGCTGGTGTTTCAATAAATTATAATAATTTTTTAAAACCCTCATTGAAAAATGTTAGGGGAGGGAGGTCAAGAGAAAGCGTATAAATGCATGCGATTTTTTAAGGGGGGGGAGTCAATGCGATTGTACGTACTCATTGAATATGCAAAATAAACTGATAAAAAGTTATAATTTTGGAATTTATAAACCTTTGATAAAACTTAAATCTAAAGTTAAATACTTGAAAATTTAATAAAAGTTTTGTTTATTTTGTTGTTTTATTTAAATTTTGCTTTAATTGTTTTAATGGCCAATAAGTTCAAACCGAATTCATTTGAGGGGTGGGGGGTCCAGCCTGAGTGTACATATTTTTAAAATGCGTACAAGTGCGTGTTATGGGGGAAGGGAGGGGTTCAAAAGTTTGCTATTTTTGCGTACATACTTAATGTTTCGCTTTATTTTATATTATTTGACAATAGCAGCTCAGTGTGAATATAAAATAATTCAAAATACAAATATTGTTATAAATAGTTTAAATCAGAGATCGTCAATGGCATACTGTTCTTATATGAACAAACTGGTGATAAATTGATAAACGGTTAGAAAGAAAACTTTTATACGAGAAATGATAACAATTATTTTAAGTGATAATACTGTCTGATTTAATCACTTGTTGGTTTATAAAAAAAACCAGTATGCCATTCACGATCTCTGCTTTCAATCAATGATAAAAGTTTCTAGTTCAAACTTTTATTTGGCTGTCGTTTAAAGTTTGATATAAATATAATTACATTAAGCTAAACACTAAGAGTTAATCTATAAGCTGTGCAGATTAAATTGTGTCGGGTTTAAATAGAATAATTTATATTAAATCCATTGAGTTAATAAACAGTAGAGATTGGAGATATTGTTTTATATTATTCAATAGTTTATAAGAAATCTTTCCCTTAACTATTTTTTTGCTACATAATTAATGAAACATGATCACTTTTATACCTGAAGCACCGGGTGGTGTTCTATCATCATCTTGCAGAATGAACACTGGGTTTCCACTACATAACCAAACCCATGGTATGCCAGATGTTTCAACAGATGGTAATGCCATAAATTGATCCAAAACAATAACATCAGGTTCAATTGCAGGCAATAATTTCTCACAGATTGCGTCAAATTGAATATATTCGTTGACCCGTGCCATCCACCTTGGGCCACATGTCTGTGCCTTTTCTAATGGAGACAAATCACTGATAATTCCTGTTTTAAGCAGTTCTTCCGAGAAATGTCTGATCGCATCCTTAGTTATCTCTTCATCGGCTAATAAATATTCTTCAATTCCATATTCAGTTAGTTTTCCCCTCCAATGGTCTTTAATAGCGAATATCACTTTATGTCCACTATTGATGAGCACCTGTGCTAATGCTATGCAGGCGTTCACATGTCCGACAATACCTACCGGAATAAATAATATTTTTCTGCTTTCAGTCATTTTTGTATTTAATTTTTAATTTAATTGAAACTTCAAATTTAAATAACTTTTAAAATCATTTAAATAAACTATTATTAATATAACAACTGTTTTTCAATAAAATACTGTTTATATAGCTTGTTCTTAAAGTATAGCAATGCACTGAAAATATGTACTGTACACCTAAGGTATTTTTAATTTGCAAGTGAACTGCAATCTGTCTGATTAGATCAACTTATTTTTCATTTAAATATAGCTTATTGATTTTTATTGAAAACATTATATATTTATTGGTATGTAATAGTTAATATGATAAAACATTCAATAAAAATCAACAAGAATTATTTCAATGAACAATACATAGAACAAATCAGACAGGCAGCAATCAAATTGCATTTCGCTTGCAAATTAAAAATACCTTAGGTGTAACAATATGTTTTTTATGATAAGAGTTTGTGTTGCAGGGATGGCACAGAGTAAACTAATGTGCTGGTAGATATGTATACAGTTATTTATTTCTCGGTTAAATTACAATGGTGAAACTAGGAATTTTGTTAGTGTTATGAGTCAATTATGTCAATTTACACGATTTCTGTAACTTTATTTATGATTTCTCATATACCACTCTCATAATACTATCTTCAATCCAAAAGTCAATACTTCGCGAGAATATAGAAGGATATACAGTATAAATGTTTAGCTATCTCATTCTTTATTTATATGTAACTTCAAGGTTAACTTTCAGTCACTATATAGACGATATTTGGATATTGTAAAATATTTTACTTGTACTATTAATTATATATTACTATTGATTTTTAGTAAGATTTTTAGATGAAAAAAGTGTTATTTTAGTGATAGTTTTTATGATTAGTAAACTTCTATTAAATTATATAGAAGTTACCATATTTTTTAACAATAGTAACGTAAGCATATTTTGGGGGCAAACAGGGAGCATTTTGACCCAGCTGAACTAAACTATAAATATATGAATAATTTTGAAATAAAATAGCAATATAGAAATGATGACATTTCAAATTTTTAGAAAATGTCATTTTATAATGTCTAGACTCTATACATATAGGGAGAACATTAAAAAAATCGTAGAATAACAAACTCATAATAAATTATTAAGATTCTATTAATTTATATCCAAGATTATAATGAAATATTTTTTCTATTATAAAATTTAAAAACTATAAAAGTCAATAGTCAAAAGTCAAAAGCCTTTCTGAACAATTATACAGTATAAAGATTTTTTGCCTCGTGGAGAGCCTATAGAGATATCCTGTCAAAATGTGAGGTATTCCGAGCTAGACTCGATTGCTTGGTCATCCCTGGTCTTTAAATATGATTTTCTGTGTGAGAATATTGATGAATATGAATGTTTTTTTAACAATCTCATTCTCTACTCATATCTTATCTCAATATTAAATTCTGATATACTTCCATGGTAATCATTTTTTATTAACCATAATTTTATTTTTGTTTTCAATAATTGATGTGAAAAATGAGTTCAAATGAAAAGAGAATTAAAACCGAATTAAGAAGTGATTCAGAAATGAGTGAAAACTCTAATAAAGTTTTGTTTGAATTTAAAATCTAAAGACTGTTTCGATAGATTTGAAGACGATTTATGCGAAGAGTTATTAATTTATCTCTCATTTGAAGACAGATTTCATTTCTAGTGTATTTCAAAACAATTTAAAAGAAGTGTTTATAAAAAACTGGACAGACTTTCTATTTGGATTGAATTTGAGAAATCACTGGAAATCAATTATATTCGTTAGGCTAATACCGAGGGTCATGCAGGAGGAGAGTGTCCCTGAAAACAATTCTAATAATGGAAATATCTTTACTGACACTAAAAATTTGGTGTTTTTTTCAATTTTATTCCATAAATAGGACCGAAATATTTAATCTGATGAAATCCTAGGGCGCGGAAAAAATCCTAGGTGAAAAATTTAGAGGGTTAAATACAGTAACATTATATAATTTAACTGAATTTGTAGTCTTCATGAATTAATTAACCCCACAATATATATATTGTTGGAAACTATTTCAAATTGCGAGTAAATTCTTGTTGAAAATATTCTTCTGAGGTGAGTGACCAGCGCAGCGATGATACCGACGGTAATGGTCAGACCTATGTTACATATCGTTTGATTTGTTACGCCATAAGCTTTCCAACGATATACATAAATTTAGACATAAATATACTTGACTAATTTTCCAAATATAATTTTATTTATCAATTTAAAATCTAACATACATTCAATTACGATATAATAGCCGTACATTAAAATTCTAATCAAACAGTTTAATGAGTTCTATAATCAATGATAACATTAATTGAAAATCTATTTATTTTTAGAATTATATATTTTATGAAAAAATTAACAATAATTAGCATTATAGATTTTCGTTACTAATACTCGTTTCAACCTCTTCACCTTGATGATTAAAACGGTATGTGATCTCCTGCTGATCCTCTTGGTTTTGTCGCTGTCTATATCGTCTATAATACAAAATACCAGCAATAGCTGCGATGATAAATATTGGCACTAATACTCCGGCAGTTATTTTGGCTGAAATGTATAAATTAATGAAATGAAGAATTAATATATAAATAACTACATTCTAACAAAAAAGGTATTTTAATTAGAATTCGAATTATGGATAAATTATAGCTTGGCTTAGCTATACTTTTATTATAAATCAACATTAAATCCAAATTTTTTTTATATCAGCATATTTTCAGAACAATAGCTTAATTTTCAATATGATCGAGGTATGAAACATTAGTTAGTTAACATATGTTAAGCTGCAGCATGAAACTAGACTAGACATTTATAAGATAGATTTCTTCTATACACTATACATTTATAGCCTTACGTGGTGACAGTAAGTCTATTGCGATAGAACTCTGAGCATTTCACATACATATACAGCTTAAATAAAATTAGAAAAAATATAACCAGAGTACAGGTATTAAAAAATTAACTAAAATAACATGTTCAAAAATTAATTGTAATAATAAACAATTTCAAGTATAAAAGGTTCAAGTTCTTGTTTTGTGAAATTTGATCACAAAGGAGAATTTGTAAAGTATGACTTGATTAATTAAGTAGAACCAGATTTCTTACAAAATGTTAGCTAAAACATCTGAGCTAAATTTATGTTAATTTGAAAACTCTTGTTCGTACAGACGGAACTTTAAAAACATGGGAATGTGATTAAATTTTTCATTAATTGTGTCATTTAATATTTACGATTTTTTTTATTTTTCTTATATTATGCTATTTTTACAAAAGCAAGAATAAAAGATTTTGCCTAACTCTGGTTATATTTTTTCTAATTTTATTTTAACTGTTTATGTATGTGAAATGCGAAGAGTTCTATTTCAATAGACTAACTGTAACCACGTAAGGCTATAAATGTATAATGTATAATTTTTTTAATTGAGTGTAATTTAAAACAGCTCTAATTTCATTCTGCAGCTTAACATATACTAACAAGGAAACTAATCGGAAGCGCCGCCTTCGATTGGGTTCAAATTTTATTTCTGAATACCTTATTGTATATGTATGTAAAAACTATAAAGATTTTCTGCTCAATTTGATTAGTAAAAAAATTAGCCCCTTATAACTTATTGGAAATGCATATATTTTATACAGTTTAGTGTATATTTTAATCTCAAAGATATTCAATCTGGTAGATTTAAAGTATATTTCTATTTGAATAATCTTGGTGATCCAAAAGACCCTCCCTGTACCCCCTACTTTGAGTTTATTGGCCATCCCTAATTCAGACAAAACTCTGATGGAGAGGATACGTCTGCAGACGAAACGATCAATAAATTCCAAATCCGGTGAAATTTTTAAAATTATTTATTTTTTAAAAAACATAATAACTAATTAGTATTATCCTGCTACATTTTATAAAATTATGCTTTAAATCTACCAAATTGAATAGCTTTGAAGACTAAAACATACACTAAACTGTATAAAATATATGTAAATGGGGCCAAATTTTTTGCTAATCAAATTGAGCAGAAAATTTTTATAATTTTTACATAAATATACAATAAGGTATTCAAGAATAAAATTTGAATCCAATCGAAGGCGGCGCTCCCGATTAGTTTTCTTATAAGTAGGGAAGTCCTTGAAATAAAAATTCACTAGCGCAAAATGACCTAGAACATTCAATTAAGCATCAAATTCTATTTGTATATTGAAAAAATTAGCTGCGTATGGGGTGTTTCAGGGTGTTGTTAGGAGGTGTAAACTTTAGAAATATCATCATTAAATCTCATATTATTTCTAAACCATGTGATCAAATGGAACAATAGGTATATATTTGTAAAGCTATACCAAAGTCGAATCAAATCCTATACTAATTATTCTTCTGCGGTAAATGGCCAGCGCCAAACACATCCCGACGGTAATGGCCGTGTGATATATTGTTGAACTGGTCTTCAAAAGCGGTTTACAAATTTATATCTATTGTTCCATTTGATCAATTGGTTTAGCTATAAAATGACATTTAGTGATGATATTTCTAAAGTTTACACCTCCTAATAACCCCCTAAAACACCTCATACGCAAATAATATTTTCAATTTACAAATAGAATTTGATGCTTAATAGAATGTACTTGGTCATTTTCCGCTAGTGAATTTTTATTTCAAAGACTTCCCTACTAAGTGTACGAAATATTCTAAAGCTAAGACATAAAACAACAGAAATTTCTATGGATTTCATCAGAAAGTGGACTTTATAGCCCTAGTATACATTAGAATTGGCTATAATTTTTATCCCTTTAACATATCTCGTCTTTTGCATATATTGAAAGTATATCGCTCTTCACTTTTTGAGAAATTTTTCTCTAAATACTTCCGCCTATATATCCATCCAATTCGGCCGACCTTAGCTACTCCTGACAAATAACCTATATCAATTAATTGATGTTTTAAGATATAATAAAGCTACTATTAAAAGTTAGCATAATTAAATTAATAGAGTATTTAATTTGATTCCTGATATTAAAAATTGAGAATTTGTTTCAAAATAAGGCATTTCTAAAATTTATTTTATAAGATTCAACAATAATAATTGATTGCATACCATCTGAATTAGACTTCTCTCCGCTTGTATTATCCAAACCTATTTTACCGGTCGGGCGAACTGTTCCGGTGCTCAAACCAATGGATGACAATGCGCTTAGAGTTGACTTAACAGTGGTAGGTTTATTAGGAATGGTTGGGCTATTAGTTGTGATGGGTTTAGAAGTAGTCGTTTTGCTAGAGGTAAGAGTGGTAAGAGTGGTAGGAGTGGTAGGAGTGTATGGCTTTTGATCAGAACTAACACATCCCTCACTGAAACTGATGTCATCGATGGCTATGTCTGCTCGGGAACCAGTGTCCGAATTGCCTGCTGTGCCCTCAATTACGAATTGAAAGGGTCTTTGATCTCCATTCGACACAATAGCTCTGCGCCATAGCTGACCCATATTTCCCCTTTGATTGAATGGCTTAAAACTGTCGGACACTTTGATGGTTGGGTCGGCGTATCGAACATATATAGCGAGTGAACCCATTTGTGAATTATTGCCAAACATGTAGTAAAACAGTCGGAGAGAACACGACTGTCCACTCTTTGACGTAACCATTGGTGAAACAAAACGAGCTTTTTTGCCAAATGCAGTGCTATATCGATGAAGGGATAGGAATGTGCCCACAGATGAGCGCTGGTATGTGTGATCACTGGGCGGTCCAGTTATCCGACGCAGATATGAATCTCCAGAAGCAGTCAATGCAGTGATTGTATCCCAAAAAGCATAGGAACCCGAATCCAAATCTTGTGTCCAATTGAGGCAAAAGACAAAGTGATCGATAAGGGTCTCAAAGTCACAGCCACTGACCGTCTGTTTATCGCAATTAACCTCCGATTCGTCCCAATTGTCTCCGCAATCATTCATTCCGTCGCACAAAACATATGCATTAATACAGACCTTATTAGTGCACTGTATCTGTCCTGCAGAACACTGGCCGACAGTAGGTTTAGGTGGAGAACAGGTGCGAAACTGAATGTCATCGATGGCCAACACACTTGTCTGTCCCGGATATGAATCGGTGAACTCAATCTGGAAGGGACTGTCCTGTTCTCCCACATAAAGCACATCCGAAACCCAATTCGAGCCCTGAATTCCTGCTGTTCTCCAAACAGTGTTATACGACTCAACACTCGACCGGATATTCACAACAAAATGTGCATAACTTTCCTGACCTTTACTGACATTCATATAGTATTTGAAAGACATTTCACACGTTTCGTACGCTCTCTTCAATTGATTTATATCTCCGGTAGTGGTTGTGAGTATAGCTCTAGTACTGGATGTATGACTGGTATCGACGATCATATAATACCCCGATTTATTGCTGTGTCCGTCCATTGCAGGACCTATTGGTGTTTCATTATAGGCCACTTTTCGTATCCACTGCTGTGAGTCTTTATCTTTGTTAAGCCAACCACAAGTGTCTGAATAGGAATTTATAGAAATCAATGAATTTCTTGATTTTATACAAACTGTAATATAATTTGGCCAAATAATTTAGCCCAGTGGTAGCCAAGGGGGTATAACCTAAATACCACCTTGAATTTTGAGAATATTTTCTTAAAATACTTCTACTTATATCTACTGACTCGGCAGACCTTGGCTAACCCTGATTTACCAAATTTAGATTGAATCTTGTTAAATTGTAGAAAATTTTGGACATTTTTTTAGCCAGTATTTCTTTTAAGCATTAATTTTCTTTTACAATTTTTAAAGTTGTTAATAAATGTTACAAGATTATAATTTATATACTAATCAATTTAAAAATTTAATCCAATGAAACTATAAAAATAATTTATTTATTGAATCTATTATTAGATTAGTTGTCAATTAATTGATTCAGAGATAAATTTTTATAACAAAAATACACACCTGTTTCGAAATCACAGGCACCACAATTCAGTTCGTCCTCTCCCTGTGCACAGTCATTGACAAAATCACATACGTTTGTTAAATTAAGTTGTGTCCCATTGGCGCAGAAGAACATCTCTTGTGTGGAGTCAATACATTTTCCATTCGTTAGCTTAATATCATCTAAAGCTATAAAAGTATTGTCTGTATTCAACTGTGCTTTGATTCTGATGCAAATAAATGCAACTGTGCTGCGCAAATATGTGTGAATTCGGATATTTTGATTTATCAATGTTTGCACTCAATTTAGTCCAAACAGACGATTGAGTTTTGGTAATTTGGGTCAATTTTATGGTTTGTTTGTTGTCTATAACTATAGAGATGTCGAGCGAATCGTTGCCAATAAATTGTGTAAATAGTGATACACATTGTATATAATCTAGAAAACTAACAGGTTGAGATTCAATAACTCCAGTCAGGGGTAGACCTGCGGAGGGATCATCTGCGCTTAGGAATATATAGGAGGAGCCGGCTTTACCCGTTGAGTGATCGTATGTAGGTCCAATCCATGGTTTTCCGTCTCTGTTCGGAGCTATAAATTAATTAAAAAACTGTAAATTAATTGAATTTTTTAAAAGTTTATCGCTTTCTACAGTGGCTAACATTCAGTACTTATCATAAGGATAGGGGATCGCCAAAGGGAAGTATAGCCAAAATTCTATTTGTAACGAAAATTTTGATAATTTCCCCTTTATATGTATAGATAAAGGTTGTCTTTTTCAATTTAATCTTATTCCCCCATTGCATTTTAACATATTATGCTCACTTCTGCTATTTAAAGAGAAATTTTTTCAAAAATACTTAATTTGTTCCCCTATCCAGACAGAGCCTGAGCACCCCTTATTAAGGTATAGATGTTTAATGTATTCAAAGTAAACAAAATTTCTAATTTCTAAGACAATGTGTTTTTAAAAATGTAAAAATTGAATTATTACATATACAGTAACTATAACTTACACACATATCTTAACCAGTTCCAATTAGCACCTTGTTCTCTAATATTACTCCAGGAGCACATATCTACATCAAAATCACAGCTTATTTCTGGTTCACACTCGCCATGTGTTAGGGATATGTCATCCAATGCTACGTAAGAATCATTTGGAGAGCCTTTGAATCGCATAAACGAAAATACAATTTTATGCTCATATTTGGCATAATATGTCATTTGGCCCTGGGTCCATTTGGGGAACGTATAATACATAGGCTGCCACTTTGCATTTTCATAAGTCTGTGCGGTCGTTGTGGCCACGTATATAAAGAGAGCACTTTGATATTGTGCACTAATTTGAAACCAGAATTTCAGACAATTGCCACTAAAGCCGTTCTGCGGAATGTTATTCAGTATGAGATTCGTTGTGTAGTCGTAGTCAGGACTTTGCGAGGACTTCGCAAATAAATAGTATTCACCCGAAGACTCGCCAGTCGTGTGATCGACCAGTGGTCCAAATGGTTGTGTTTTTGCATATCCGGACACTATAGCTCCTAATGCTATCGAACTGGCAGGTGTGGACAAGTATTGTACTTTATAGCCACACAAGCCATTACTGAAATCACAATCACTCATATCAGTTGCCGCACATAAACCCTGAGTCAATTTGATGTCATCGATGGCAACGCCGCCTAAGAATGTCGAGTCGTGTTGTAATTGAATCGATAGCTTTGATCCACTGGTGAACGCAATTGTCTGTATCGCTGGTCTCCATTTGCGCGATATAACTGTGTTTCTGGTCTTATATAATGTGATGTATGTGTTTGTATTGGACACCGAATACATACCCATTGTTAGGTTGAATTTGGATTCACTGTCGATGTAATACCAGAGCGATAGACAAATGTCGGCATTTGTAGTAGAGGTGGGTATACTCGTGGATGTCATTGTCGATGGATTGGGTGCAGTTGTATATGAGCTATGATAGAGCTGATAGTGTCCCTCAACCGTGTGTGATGTGTGATCAAACATTGGACCAATCATCATGGGATCTATTGGAAGCAAATGCCAACATGAAAAACCATTCACATAATCATATATTTATCTGCGCCTTCAAAGACAACTTCGGCACCATTTTTCATGACTCATAAAATCATAAAAATTGTTAATCATTCTGGTCTCTCATTCTAAAAATCTAAACCATTTAAAATACTTAAATACCAATATTTGCGAAAGTATTGATTTTTTTGAATTGAGCTTTCATAACATATGATTCATAAGGAATGATGTAATAAAAATCCTCAAATAAAATCTAGTTTTTCAATATTTAATCGGATAATTAAAATTTTCTTTTCGAATTTTTCCCAGGAACAGAATACTCATGTTAGACATGATAAACTTTGGATTTTGTTGGCTGGACTGGAAAAACGGTGGATTCTGTGATGATTTCTATAGAGTTTGTAAAAGATTATTTGACTCAAGTTATATTTTTAAAAATATACTAGCTGTTTATCATGGCTGAATAAAATCTGCCATTTAGATTTAAGCGGTTCAGTAAAATTATGCGTTGTTTTCACATTTTCCCCATCAATAGAATACTCACTGGTGGTCCAGGCATTCAACTTCCATCCATTTACAATCCAGTTATTATTCACAGTTTCAAAGTCTGTGTCCCATTGTTTCTGTGCAATTGGTTCGGCTGTTGTTATAGGTTTTTGTGTTGTAGTGGTTGACGGATGAGTTAACTGTTCACAACTCTGAGGTCTAATCGAGATGTCATCGATGGCCACATCTGCCTTATCGGTGTACCCCTCATATGTTTTCAGTAGAAATTGACCTTTGGGCAAATTAGTCAGTGTTATATTGTAATTCTGCCATTCATTAGAACCCCATTGACCAGTAGTGGCACTTATATTAGTATAAAATCGAGGCTCAGGTTCAGTATTAGTGGCCCAGAAATAAACCCCTAATTTAGGCTTCGACTGAGAGTTTTCAGTCAAAATATTATAGAAGAAACTGAAACAAATTGTTTTTTCCGGACTGAGTAGTTCACTGTAGAGTGTGGCCACGCCCTCTCCCTGTGCATCTTCTGGAACGTACAGATACCAGCCGTCTTCAGTAGCAGTGGTATGGTCAGTTCTAGGACCACTTCCTTGAGATTCTGTTAAACCAGAATTCCTTGTCCACAAAACCCGTCTTTTAACCTTGTCGTCGACGTATGGTATATTCATCCAGCCACAAAAGTCTAATCGAGAACAAAATTTATTAAATAATCAAATCTAAAGACCCATTCATTCGAAAATGCCCTCACATTTGCCACCATTTAAGCTATACTTATGTAGTCCTAATTTTTTTTTATTATTTTTATTTGAACTTGCTATTTAACTTCCTATTAAAGTATTTAAAATAAGGTATAACCAAAGTAGGCCCAGTCAGGATCTGGGGTATAGTTGGGTTATTTTGATGAAAAATTTTCCAATTGTCAGGGATGTATACAATATTTCAAGAATTAAAAAATGCAAAGCGGGATCAAGGTGAAAATAAAAATAATAATTTTGCTTGCTGTGCAAAATGTCAGAGGGGCGGGGGGAGGTATTTTGCAACATCAGTTATGAATTATAGCAAGTCCCTTGGCTACCCCTGCTTAAAATTTAAAGGTGAAAAATTCAAAAACTCTTAAAATAATTTAATAATTATATTTAAGTTTGAATTTAAACATAACATATGACCATGGATAGTTAAAAAAGGGTTGTAGACGTAGGGCATTTTCAAATGTCTAAAAATGTGAACTAATATAGCAATAATCTGCCAAATAATACCATTTTCGAAGTCACACCACCCTGGTTGTTCACATGATTGACCCATGACTTGCATGTCATCGAATGCAATAACTAAACTCTTATCTGTTATCTGCGCCGCTATAGTGATTGTGTCATTGGTGGAGAGCATAAAATTGACCCTTTCATAGATCCATAAATGACTCAATAGATTTTGATTTAAATATATTTTGTCTAATGTCTCGGATTTGCCACTTCTTGTGGTCGTTATCGCAATATTATTGTTGACATTTGTTGAATTCAAGAAGTAATACCAAAATTTAAGACACATTGACGTATTCATTGAGCCATTGGTATTGGTGTTGGTATTGGATCCACTATTCTGTTGCATAGTATACGTCAATTTCACCAATTGATTCACTTTATTAACTTTAATATAATGACCGTCCGGTGCGCCCAATGTATGGTCAACTGATGGTTCACTGTTAGGAAGATTACTTGGACTCTGTATTATAATATCATCCTGATTCGTTTTCCAATCGCATAAATCGGCCTGTTTAGTAAATTTATAATATTGTTAGACTACCAGGGTATTAAATATGACTAATTATGCATAAGCAGTGGTAAAATGCATTATTGTCTTCAATTCAAATCGATTCGATTAAATGGTAATAGTATTGAAAAATCAATGAAATCATGTCTTCACAACTCCTGAGAAGTCTAAATGAGAAACTATTTATCGAATTTCATATTTTATAAATTCTGACTATAGTTTCCAAAAGAAGTATGTGCCCTGTGCATATTATATAATCTATCATTATGAAAGAAATGTGAACAGCTAGGTGAAGGTGATTTCATTTAAACCTATGATATTTACCTCGAAATCACAAATTTGTGATGCAGTACAGTGTCCATCATCATAGCTAATATCATCCAGACCCATTGTATTTGAACTTCCAGGAATTAGAGAGGCCCTGAACATTAAGTAATATTCCTGTGATTGCGCCGGTATATTGACCTGTGCTTTGAGCCAATTATTGCTTTGAGGCAGTCGTTTAATCCATAGGAGCTTTGGATTTCCCGATATGTCCTGATTTGTATTGAGACTCAAACTAAAATTGACCTCATCTCTGCCAAACATGTGGTACCAGAATGTCAGACATTTAGGTCCTGTTGTCACCGGTTGTGCACTGATTGTCATCAGTGTTGCCGTGTCGTTGCCACTCATGCCATTCATAGCCTCTGTGTATATCCAGGTTCCAGATTTAGCAGGAATGGGACGTATTTTAGACGTGTGGTCAAAACCAGGTCTAATGTATGTAAGTTTAGTTCTTTCCTTAAATTTTATATAAGCCATACAATTAGTAAATAATCATTTATACATTTATAATATGTTATATTCTTTCAATTACTTTCAATATTAATAAAAAAACAAGTCTTTACCTGAAGCCCCGGGTATTACATTTTTGTAATTGATATTGAGATGTAGAATAAATTCAGAAATGTTTTCTGGGTGAGATTTATATTTGTCTGTGAATATTCTCAAAATAGTAATTTTGCCTGTACTCTAACATCCTTGAATTTCACAAGTAGTCAGGTCATTTGTCATATTAATATATGGCCTAACTCAATGAACTGCAATCAGGATGTTGATGTGAATGGAGGGGAGGGGATCCAACCCCCAAATACCTTCTAGTATAAATTGTGGTTAACTCTTTGTCTGTAGAAAGATACTAAGATACCCCTGTGGAAAGATATACCTATACCTTTGACGAAAGAGTGGAAGTAAACCAAAAAATGTAAGATAAGCCAAAATATCTCCTATAGTATCGGACCTTCCACATTGCAAGTGTTTCAGATCAGATTCTATCATATCCTAACTCATACGGACCCGGTATAGAGACCCTGAAAAACGTAGCAATCACATATAGGAGAGTTTTATATAATGTGTCAATTGCACTCTTAGATTAGCTTAAAAGAGGGGTCAAAAATTCAATTTTTCAAAATTATAACCCTCACAAATCCCTCTTTGAATTCGCATTGGGACAAATTCTTATTTTAATAATTGTCATTGAAAATTATTGAAAAAGATCAACTAAATATCTTACAAAGGTGGCACATGAGTGAGGACAACCCCATTGTTAATTGAGCTATAAATTAAAAACTCAATTTTCTAAAGCTTATATCTCTTAGAACAATGCCTTGTTAGAATTCTACCAGTATAGTTTATTGCTTCATATTAATAATTAAAATAATCAACTAATATTTCCTACCCAATCAATTTGGTTATTTGTATCCAGATTAAAATCAAACCATCCACATGTTCCATCCTCAAAATCACAGCTAATGGGTGTCTGTGGCACAGGTGCACTCACGTCACAATTGGCGAACTGTATGTCATCGATCTCGAGATCAATGTATGGGTACTCCGCTTCTGTGGAGACGCCGTAACCATTGATCACTACCTGATCGCCTGCTGATAATCTGCCAATACTAACACTGTAGGTCCTCCAATCTGTTATTTCATTGATCTCTCTCAGTTGTTTTTGTAAATTTATACCGTATCGATTTTGATACAACGATATAGTTATATAGCTTTGATCGTTATATAAATGTCTATATCTCAAAGTCATGTGACAATCGGTTGCAGTTTTACCCATTTTTGGAGATATTATAGAAGCGAATGACTGTGTTTTAAAGTCTGTTAAAAAATATTTTTTATTGCTTTTTATTTTAATAAATTATATTTTGTAAATAGAAAATAATTAATATAAGGGTTTAACAATTTTCCATATTAAATTCATATAAAAGCAATAATCTCAACTAGATAAACTTTATAAATGTTTTCAGTGCACTTGCAATGAGGAGCTTGCTGACGTCGACGGAGTTGGATGATTTAGCACATACGATTTTATAGCATATTGAATGAAAAAAATACTCTATTAATATTTTTTGTAATTACAAAGTTTTAAGGGAATAATGAGAGTTTGAAAACAGAGAATTATAGCAAATTAGTGTAGCGTAGATCTGATACAGTTATCCGATTGGCAAAATATATACAGTTTTGGAAAATAGTTTTTGCAATAGGTCTGCAACCTTTGCATTCAATGCCATATATTGTTAAGTAATAACGTTTTTAATAAAATAAAATTTATAAAACT
>JAQFXN010001437.1:0-15354 GCA_034693365.1 Liacarus xylariae
ATTTCTATCTCTTATGGTTTATGTTTTAAAAGTATATTCTCGATGATAACAGCGAAATTCAAAGCTGTTGATTATAATATATTCTTTATTTATATCTTTATTTGGCTCCGATTATTCACAAATAATTAATATTTTTGGCAATTTAATTAATTAATCGGATTTTCAAATTTATATTGAAGACTAATGAATTAAGGTTGCCAATTTTAATCAAAGATGAAGACTTTCTCTTCAAAATTAAACTTATATCCATTATTTAACTTCCAATATTTTAACACATGTTATTTTTCCGATATGTGTTTTATGAAATTGTGGTATTATTCTGGTTCGAAAGTGGTGGTACATAATTAGTTATTATTAATATTAATTATAAAAACAAATTATTTAAATGTTTCGGATGCAAAATGGGATAAAACTTTAATATAAAGTCGCGAATAGCAAAATAAATGAATTTTTTTTTATTTAAAGTAAGAAACAAATAGAATAGGTATGGACAATAGGTATAGCCAAAATGCTCCTGTGATGAAAAATTAGGACCCGGACCCCCTTAAATATTTGAGAAAACGGCGCCGAAGGCACCGTTTTTTAATAATATTTTGTAAATTTTTAGAAAAATAACAGAATTTTGCCTCAATTCTTTCAAATTCTATTAAATTCTTACAGAATTAGTCGAAATTCTGTAAATTACGTCATTTTTAATTCAATTCTGCACAATATTGGTGATTCAAAATACCCCCCTCTATACCCCCTGTGACATTTTAGCTCTTATCAGTACTCTATACCCCCATGATTTTGAGTTAATTGTCCATTCCTAAAATAGAAAATGATTTAATTTGGAATTCTGTTGAATATGTTGTGGAATATAAAAGTAGAGATTATTTTGAAACTAAAATTTTTAAAATCAATATTTTGCAGAATCATAATTTAATATATCGAGACCTAAATATATTAAACCTCAAGAGATCAGCACTCGATGATTCGATAAGGATATGGAATTATATTAAATAAAATTCAAATTCTACTAAAAATATTTTATAACATAACATATATGTTGTGTTAGTTTTTGAAGAAAACATAAAAACGATTCAATTTTTGATATTTCTATCAAATTTTGTTTATCTTAAATACAATTCAATTATTTCTATTTTTTTCTTAACTCTTGTAAAACTCTAATACTGTGGTATAACTAAATTTCTGAAAATCTAGCATTGTCATTAGAATTTAAACTACTTTTTAAAAATGTATTTTTAATCAAAAACATAATTATCAACAATTATTTAATTTTATATTAGGGATGATCAATTGGGGGGAGTTATAGCCAAAAATACCCCCTGCCTCCGAAAAATTACCAAAATACCCCATTTAAATCCGCATTCGAAGAAAAATGAGTATATAGATTAGTTTGCACCCTCACCCCACCGCCTCCCCTACCTACCACTCACACACCCACATCTTCCCAGTATTAACAACTTGATTCCTCCCCATTGGGATACCTCCATTGCCCATCCCTAACGAAAACAAACTTTGTCACCTTTTTCTAATTTGGCTTATTTAATATTAAAAGTAGATTGTTGAAAATAATTATTCATTTTTGATTCTTATCAGTAATTCTTTCATTATATAAATTGTTTCTATTGAAATCGATATATGAATAAAAACTAATGGAATAAATGAATAAATTTTCAATTCTTATTCAAACATCAATTACAGAATATTCTTTGTATTCAATTTGAATGATATATATTTTCTTGTATTTTAAGTTTCCATTTGTTTGCTTTGTCTGAATGAACATTAAATGCAATGAATGCTATTGTAATATAAGAAAAGAAAATGATTTCATTTATTCATTTCTCAACTTCTAATGTGTATCTAAAAACAAGTTAATGCCGAGAGTTTTTAATATTAAAATTGCTGACAGAATATTCTGTGTGTAAAATCAATTTACATTTTAGATTTCAGATAAGTTTATAAAAATTTTTGTTAGTAAATGCATTGGAATTTTTGAAAAATCTAATGACTTACCGGTGTTTTATTGATGCCATTAATTCCAGTTAAAAACTTGTCATGAATTCATCGCTCAATCTTTAATGCATTCCTTTTTCCGTAGCGATGGAAAACATTTTTGAAATGGAAAAGACTTTTTACGTATTGATTAAACCAATTTTGAAATATTCAATTTAAATTAGAGATAATCCTTATTTGAATAATAAACATGCAAATATTCCTTAATTAAAAAAGAACAGAGTCTAAACTAGGGTTAAAAATTCGTTTTTCCTTTAAAATGCAAGTCTAATGAGATTATAATTTTAGAAATACTTCAAAAAGTAAATAAATTAAATCGATTCCGAATCAGGGGTAGGTAGTGTCGGCCAAGTCAGTGGGTATTTTGACAATAATTTTCTTAAAAAGTTAGGGGATGTATAAAAAATATCAAAATATGAATAATGCACCCAGTAAGGTAAAAACATTTGTTGCTTGGGTGCAAAGTCATGGTAGGTTATTTTACAACATTTTCGAGACAGGAGGTACATCCTTTATTTAAGCTATACCCCCATTGGTTACCCCTGATTCCGAATAAACTAAGATAATATACAATAATATAGTCTCTAAATTATGTTAGAATTTTTTAATACATAAAAAATGAGTGACGAGTTTCTTATTTCGGAAAATAAATAGCTCTTCATGTGCTCATCCATTCTATAGTTTCAATACTACTGCATAATAGTTGTGCTCTGGGATCAAGTGATTTGTATAAATCATCCGAATCTCATGGGTAATAATGATGAAATTTATCTTTCTAGTAAAGATGATCAGGATATTTGGTAAACAGTATTTTATGTTTAATATTATTATTTATGCTTAACACTAAATTATTAGTCTCTACTACTTTAAGACTGTTTTAATAGTTCTAATCCTATGCTCTGAATCACTTTTAATAATCTTTAATAAATATATCGAAGTTTAATATAATTAATAATTCGATTAAGACTTTAATATTTAAAAAAAAAAATAATTTGCAAACAAAAATCAGCAAAACTGATAAAATGAAGAAATATTGCTAAATATTCAAAAATGTTTAGCATAAAACATGGTTTTAATTATTTTTGTAACTTTTTTGACAGATTATACCCCGACATACAATAAATTTCACTCAAATATAACTGAAGTTGACTCAAAAGAGATTTCTTAAGTCAATATATCATTAAGTTTTATTCTGATTTTGAACTCTAAAATGTAACTAAAATATCATTATCATATTTTTATGAAAGCTTCATTTAAATTTATTGAATTGATAATGGTTAAAACTGAGAATTTCTTGTATTGAAAATAATATGAGAAAATTTATTGCTTTAAATTTGTAATTATGTTAAATATTGTATTTTAAATATTTAATTAAAGCAAAAATGAACTGTATTTCAAAAAAATTTGATCCATCTTAAAGTTGTTATATAATTATTGAGAGAGAAATTCATTATTTATTTATTTAGTGATATTGATTTTTAATATTCACAATTTAAAGGATAGGGCTTTTTAGAATAGTCTTGATCATCTCTGTTTTTAAACATTACCTGACATTTTAAAAATTACCTTTTCTATAGAATTTAGAATGCATTGATATATTTTGCGAATGAATCAAAGTAATACGGATTTCCAGGAATTTTTGTTGAAAGAGAAGTAATATTTTAGTTTTCAAATTCTGCAGTTTTGGATTTGGAATAAAGAACTCAATAAAGATTTAGAAATTCAGACTATAAAATGTTAGAATGATATTATACACAATTTATAATCATGTAATCACAACTTCATTTATAAGAGATGTACATTTGCATACACCAGACGTACGCTTCATTGCTATTTTGCAAGCAAATCATCAGTGGTTCATATGTGCACCGAGTCTTAGATCGGTTTGAAGAAGAAAAGTAGAGTAGAGTAGAGTTAGGCTGAGTGGGGATGAGAGGGTAGTAACAGACCATTTGGTATTGAATTTCAAACTTCTTTCACACATTATATCACTTAATAGTGATTTGCAATTTTACAGCAGACATAGCTCACAAACAACACAACTAACACAATAACACAACACTTGCAATACAACTAACTTAAAATCAAATATAAAATATTACTTTAAGATCAACCAAATGTATAGATAGATGGCTACAATATTTCGGAAAAGGACACAAATTAAGTTTACTTAAAAAACACAGGGGCTATAATTAGTGTTTTCATAGAGAAAGTTTCTCGAGAGAAAATTTCTTCTCAAAGTCAGAGAACTTTTCAATTTTTTCAAAAATTATAAACTTTAAGGTAAAATATATTTATTGTAAGCATCAAATGATTGCAATTTATTATTTTTAGTGATTCAAATCATAAACACATAGTATTTATGATTTAAATATATTGACCTACCATAGGGTACTAAAAAGAAAGTATCAATTACGTCATGAATTATTAACTTCTATCACTAATATACTGCTGAATACTATAAAATGTCAAAATTTTTGACATCAACATTGTTGTGATAAAAGGGTATTTTTTCGAATTCATGTCTGTGACGTAAGAAATTTTGTCAAATTTTGATCAAGGGGTCCAGGGAGGGTACTTCGTCAAATTCTTGCTAAAAAATTTAATTGAAAATGACGTAATTAAAAAAAATTCCATTAATTCTGTATGAATTAAACAGAATTTAGCAAAATTCTGTTATTTTTCCAGAATTTAGACAGAATTTAACATAACGCGCCGTTTCTTAAATTTGCTATGTGGGAGGAGGGTATCGGAAAAATCACAGCAGGGTATTCAAGGCTGGACCCCATTTCCACATCTCTGAGCATAAATATAAGTTGAATGTTAATCCAACTCATTTTTGCAGAAAATAATGATTTTAACTTAATTAGGATTCAAGTGTTATTGAAAAATGATCTTGAATTAAAGTTACCCGTATATCCGAATAATTTTCATTTTTTCTTTCTTTTTCTTAGATTTTTTTGATTGTCTAAGAGAAATATCATATCCTAGATTCAGGATAATTTTAAGTTTTCTTCTTATTATAGCCTAGAATCTAAAATTTCCTAAGAATATTTGTTTAATCCTATTTATTTATTTATTGAGAAATTATAGAATAGTAAATTGTATTATAAAATAATAATAAATGGAAATTATTAAAATATTTCAACCAAAATATTTTTATATTAGAGCATTAAATATATCATTGAAAATGTTAGAATCAATCTTAAAATAAATTCAAAACGAAACTCCCAATATCATATAATTTTGACCACTGTATATTTCAAATATCATTATTTTAAATATTATTTTCTAACATAAAAGTGTAGTAAAAAAATAACCAAAAGAAAATTACAATATTCAAAAACTTTTTAAGATATTGGTATTTTAATTTCCCTGATTATCTTAGATTAAATGTATCCAATACAATATCGATCATCTGGTATTAGATTCACTGTAACTTCAATATTATTATTATATTCAAAGTTTCAGAGCATTTCATGGACAACTTTATTAGTACCGGGAGATATATTTAATTCACTAAAAACAATCTGAAAGGTCCAATCATAAATTTAATAAAATCTATTTTTTATTTCAAAGTATTCTCAAGCATAATTAACTGAAATATGCTTTTGTGGTAGCGAGAAATCTCTGCTTAAATTTTCATTCAAATCAATAACTTAATAAATTCAAACATCAATAATTGTATTTGTGAATTTTCAAAGTAGTCTCTCAACATAAAGTCTACAAGTAATTGACATAAACTATACAAGTATTTGAATGTTTCTTCAATTAAACATGCGTAGTTCCGAGTCTGATTTGAAAATTCACAAACACAATTATAAAGTTTATAGAAATTCTAGTTTTAAAATATTTGTAAATGCAACGATTAAAGTTAAAGTGTGAAATTATAATTTTAATATTCGAAGTATATATTAGTGCAATTAATTATTTAGGGATTGAGCTTATTAAAATATATATAACAATTTATACACACAATAGATTTTTAACGGACATTTATCTGAAGCCCCTTATTTCAACATGAGCATATTTCTGTTAATATTGTTCTTAAGTTGTCATGTTATTTAAGGAATTATTATAAAATTACTTATTTTGTAAGATAGTTTAAATGAGTAAACTTTTGAATTTTGATCACTGATTATTTATACGCAAGGATGTGGAACGTCCAAAATAACAGGCAATTTGCCATTTTTGTCCAAAATTTAGGGGTCATAGACGCAATGTTATAATTTATTTTCTTTTAGGGAAGGATTTCGGAATGGACTCTCCTCTCACATCCCTCATTAATACTGTATGTTCCATATTACCCTATACCTTAGGTGCCCATATTAAACCAAGAAAAATACGTATGCATTATCATTATCGCACAAAACCATAGGTTTTGATCAGATTTCTATCCTTTCTCAGCAGTGTATATACTAGGTGAATCAAGCTTAAATTAGTTTCAAATGCTCCACACATTCACAAATTCGATTACAAAAGTAACGATGACTTATCTGACGAAAGTTTATCTTTTGTTGTGTTTATCGTGTCATTTATCGTATTATAATTTTGAATCGATATATTGTGCTATAAAAACCCTGTGAAGTCTCTGGATATCATTGGTTTAATAATCAATTTCTATTCTAGTTATAAATCAAAATCATTTCTGCATTACATATAATACACACACAAACAGAAAACAAATACATATATAAAAAACAGTTCTTCATATCTGGGCCCAATCCATACAATAGCATTGACTGATGAGTGCATTATTTAAAGTGTCAGAACTGCCCAAAGGAATAGTTGAAGCAAAATATTACTGACTTAGAGATCTGCGACAATACTCTCAACTTTCTTCTCTTTTTTAGTTTTTATTTTATTTCTGCTTTTTTTGGTTTTGTAAACTGATTTTCATAAATGTAGTAGTGATTGGGTTAGTTTTCAATCATATTCATAGATTTTCAAGAAGAAGGAAAATGTAACAATTTCTGAATGCTTGTAAAATTCTTCAGAAACCTAAGTTACAGCTAAGAAATTCAGAGTTTAGTAAACACACTATTGATAATATGCTTCTATGAATAAATAAAAATTTTACAACAAAGGGCTTCAGAATTGTTGACATGCTTTTAATAGTTTCAAAATTTGGCGTTTGAAGGAAAGAATAGGCGAAATAATTTTAAAAATTTTATTTAACCCCAGTCCTCAATTTCATTCATAGAGACTCTTTTTAACAAAGTTTGTATTTCAAATTATTTGATATTGAAATTAAACTCTCGGTCATAGATTAATCATTCAAAAATTTCTCAAAATATCCTCATATATCCCCTGACTCGACCGACCTTGGCAAACATTGCTCAAATTATTTAATTAATTTAATAAATTCTGACTTTATTTGAACCCATGTTTCATTGGTTTTCAGATTAACTTCATCATTAATTTTTATCATGGTGTCCTTTTGGCTGGACATCTATTTGAACATTTATTTAAATTATTTAACTATTATTCATTTTAAGAGAAGTTAATAAATCATTAAATTATTTGTTAATTGATTGAAAATTTGTTTATCAATAAAGTAAAGCATGTGTTCTAAACGCTATGCATTACATAACACCTTTATATTTGTAGGCTATTTGTAGTTATAACTAACGCTCAATAGTAATGCATAAAAGGTTTCGAGTTATTTCAGGCAATAGTCGAGATGTGCTGTCACTAGCTCTGCATTGGTTAACCCTCTTTCAGAATCAGTGATAATTATTATTCTTTTGGTATAATTTAATAAAATCGCATTGTACTGTATAAAGACTAAAATGATCTATATCATATGAAAAGAGGTATTGAGATATAAAGTAGTGGTCTCATTGACATCCCTTGTCCCTAATCTAATGGAATAAAGTTGATCTGAAATAAAATACAAAATTATTATCATATTATAGTTAGAATAGATTAATAAATCGGTTTAATATAATGTAAATTTGTTTATATTAATTATAAATTTGAAAATATTACTTAATTATATGAGATTCAGACAGAAAATAAGTCAAATGTATAATTTAGCTAATATTGTAATAAAATAATATAAAAGCAATGCCTTTAATAGATTGCAAGCATTGAATTTAGAGCAGAATTAATATTCAACTTATACTACATTTTGAGATTACATTCATTGAATATGTTTAACAAATTACGGGTATTTTAAACAATAGTCGATTGGAAATGGAATTAATGCGTTTGAAAACATATTTATTGATTGAGTTATTGGAGTGGAGGGCATGAATGGGATGATTCGTACCGACTCAAAGTAGAACATGTGTCCAACCTATCAATGAATCGGTACAAATCACTGCAACACATGCTTTTCCAATATCTGATTCGATTGTGTAAGCAATCAATTTAATGGAAGCCAAACCTATAGAGAACACTATCACTACAAACACATTAAACAAAAGGCAAAATTCTAATTGTATTCACTTCTATACTGAAACCTGTATTCATATCCTCGTTATTGATATTCATGTGAATCGATTGGAATCTTTCGGTGCGTTTAAAATATATTATTTTTAATTTGTTTATTGAAGTCGTTTATGGAATGACATTCGCAACCAAACGATATTTGACCAGTGCTTCCAATGCCATAAAGTGCAGGTCTACTGAATTTTAAGAGAGAAAGACAGCCAAAAACCAAATCAAATAAGATTTAAGTGTCACTAAAGTGAAACATTAGATTACATTAGGAGAGACTACCAGTGCTACTACTAATGCAACAAGTCTTACATTAACTTTCATTGTTTTCTCTTATTTTATTAACGAGAAAAAAGAGGAAATGAAACACAAATATCAATACAAACAAAAACCATTGCATTTCTTTATTTTGTTGAATCAAATTTCTTCTGTGCATTGGATTCAATTTCAAAATCAGCTCTACTTTATTCTTCACACATAGAGTATTGCAAAGAAAAAAGAGAATTCTCTCGAACAGAATCTCTGATGAAATTCTCGTATTTTTTGTTTTTCAGAAATAAATTATATTTAATATTGATATAAATGAAATGAAGTTAATTTGTTGTAAGTGTAGTGAACAGAGAAAAAAAGTACTCAAAAACTGCTTTTTAAATTAAAGAACTTGTGATATAATCTCTATTATAAATGAGAAAACTAGTGAAAAGAGCCGGAAAATTAACTTACCTTTTAAACTGAATTTTATTTCCTTTTGATGTAACGATACATTACATTAGCTGTTAATGTATTGATTCATTCATTTGCTAACCCGAAAGTGTGGCTGTGATAGCATTCCGACACATATACAGCACAAACAGATACACATATAATATATAGAGGACTCACATGAAAAGCTCGTCAGCCGTTCTCTAAATGTTGGAAACGATGGAAATGTTGGAAGTGTTGGAAGTGTTGGATTCGATGATTTAGTGAATGGAGTTCTTTAACTACTGAATGTCTATTACTATTGTGTATAGTTATGGCACCAAAAAACGCGATTCACACCAATAAATGATAGACAGATATAAAAAGGAGCGACAATAGAGTTGATCTGAGAGTTGGTCCAGAGATGGAGAGTAATGGCAGAACGCGTGCAGTTTGAGTGAACAACAAATCAATATTATTTAGTGATTTATTGCTGGTGAATAAGGGCGCGGGTGTTAATAGTACCCACTACTACCTGTATGTTGTCATGGTTTTGGCGCATGCAATGAGGGTATATCAGGTGTAAATCAGTGAAGTCAATGGTGAAACTGTATTAACAATATTGCAATCAATATAATGAATGCTCTTTTTAATGCGATTCTAATGCACAACAGTTTAGTTGAGTTTAGTTTAGTTTCTCTTTTATCTCTTTAAACGCATATAAGCTTTGATTCGATTATTAATGAATTTTTGACATAAACTCCATTAAATGGGAACGCATTATATAAATCTGTAGATCTGTTTCTAAACTAAAGCAGAAATTTAAAAATTTAATTGAAAAAACTGGTAATAAAAAGATTATAATTAGCAGACAAAGGATGAGAAGAGTCAGAATCACACAGTTTTAGTGCCACACAATTGATCTAAATTAGCATTAAGTGGTTCTCTATTGCAAATCACAATAAGAGAATGCAAATAACCAGAAGCACTACAGCACTACTGTAACTATAGATACAGCACTCGATTTCATATCTCGGAATGTATAACGAGAGGGTGAGAGCAAAATGCCAGAAGTGATAGACAAAAAAACACAGGCAGGGAAAGGGAAACCAAGAGTATTAATATTATTAATATTAAATGAATATAAATTCAATTCTTTGAAACATAAGATTATTGTAACTTAATTTAGAAAATAAGGGAAAAGTCTCAGATAAGAATTATTCTGAGATATGCCAAGGAATACAATCGTGGTTTAGTCATAATCAGAGCATCAAAAGATAGTTATTTATAAACCAGAATAGTTACTAAAAAACCACTCAAATAGTTATTTTTTATTTATTTATTTATTTTATTTTGCTTAAATTCGCTTCAAAAATAAAAGACACCTTAGTTTTAACATTTTAACATTTGAGTTTTTATTTTGCTTACCAAGTGCGAAATATGCTTTTTTGAGCATTCGAGAGGCTTCAATTTTCTTCCCAAAAGGCGGGTATTGCTAACTCTCTCAAATGCTCTCTAGAATTATAAATATTTCAATATTTTCTTTCTTATTCTTTAGTTAATACCATAATATTTAGTAAATAACTAAAATAGTTATCGATAGTTAAAATAGTTGATAACTCTTGGAATAGTTATTTATAGTTAAAATAAAACTTCGCTAAAATGGTTCTCAAGTCACAATTGGTCAAGATCTTAACTCTTTGGTTCATACAATATACCGATAAAATAATTTTTATAGTTGACTTCTGATACTCTTTTCATAATTTTTAATTAGGGATGAGATTGAAACTTATTAAATAAGTTTCTTTTTTTCATATTAAACTTTTTAACAACATCTAAGGCTCAGTTCAAAATTAATGGGAAAATATTTTTTTTATGCTTTATATATTGAAAAATATCATCTTGGTTATCCCTGGATGTCTTTCTTTCTTATCTTGTCTATCCTGGATGTATTGTCTCAAACGGTTAGAATAAAATTTTATTTTTCACGTTTAACTTAAAAATTTTAAGTATTAAATTTTCTTATCTTTACGTTAAAAGCGAACAAAACAAAAGATTAATTAATAAATATATGATTTAATAATTTTGATGTGTGTGTGAAATATTCTTTGATATAATTTCTGAGCACAACTTTGGTCATTAGACTACACAATACATTACGTTGAAGAGTATGCGATGTAATGTCTATTGGAATGACAATCGGCCAGAAATGTTGTGTTAAAACGAGGAACAAAAGCTGCGATAACGACAGGAATAGTGGGTAATAGTATTCTCCACTTATTATGCAATGGCACGCACTATAGCCCAGCTATATATCAATATATCATAATCACATCACACGAGCATAAAATACAAGTAATGCAACGATAATAGGAGAGACATAAAGCATATGAAACAACAGCAGCGATAGAAAGCAACAGAACATGACATAACATATATAACAACAATTTTTGTGTGCACTTCAATGAATATTATCGAACATATAATGACAAATTCAATTAATTCATTCTCACACACAATACCAAACCAAACCGTTTTTGCACAAACTTTAAACTCCTGAGCAGTGATACAGCGATAGTAACAAACAAAGCAAAGACTAAATTCAATTTACTTTTTTCTCATTGCGAATCAGATATTATATGAAATTAGTGAACAATATGTGTATTTTTTTGGGATACACATATCTAATAGTCTGAACAGTACTTCAATATAAATACAATCAAATTCTTTTTTTTATATATCGTTCACTTCATAGCATCAGAATTTGTAGTTTATGTGAGAGAGGCGTCCACTTCAACATTAATAAAGGAAAACACATTTCATTGCTATAGATATTATTATTACTAATGTTTAGAAGCGAATCAAAAAGTTATTTTATTGCACATAAAACACAATATATGCTAGGCCATTGTTATCATTGATGCCAATTATTTAGCCGAACAGTTCACTCAATGCCAGAGTTCGTGAGCCTCAAACATATCGACAACCGATACTGAAGTCAATGGAAAAGCTTATAAAAGTTGGGAAAATTTGGGCTAATCTTCGAATGAGGAAGTCTTCATAAAGAAAGTCTTATGTTTTGTCCAAATAATCATTTTGAACACTGAGTTCTTTACGATTTTTTATATCAAAATAATAAATCGAATTATAATAAAAGTTTTAGAGAGTTATTCCAGAATTGAATGGAGATTAGACTCGCAGTAGACCATTGAGTCGATGCTGGAGTGGAACTGAGCTATCGATGCAATGAATGTAATGATAGTCTGCTTTCATACGCATTGAGGTATCAAATAATATATGTTTGGCAGCAGTTTTGCGTTCATCAGTAGAAAAGGCAACAATAACTTAACTAACAATAACTTCTTTACATCAATAGTTATGAAGACAAAGCATAAAATGCCATAACATTACTGTCCATAACATTACTGTAGAGATCTTCTAAGCCATTACCACAAACTGTAGTTTTAGTTCAGTAGTTCCTCCCTTTCAAAAGAATATTATGTGAATATAATATAATGGCATAACGGGGTGGAGTTCACGTGACAAATGTATGTGACATACAGTCTAAATCATCACATCTATTGCTAAATTCAGTGCATTGTATTCCATCATCAGATCTGTTCATTCAATCTATTCTATCGTTTCATCCAAAGAGTTTGTAATTTATACATAAATAAACTTTTCTCGAGAGAAGACACAAGAGTTTAATAGAATTACCAAAAAGTAAAGGCAGGAGTTGTGACAGAAAATAAGAGACAAAAAAAATAAATTAAAACGAATTTATGTTAAAAGGATTGTTCCGAATGACGAGAAATTTAATAAAAAACAATGAGTTTGAAAGTGGAAAACATTAATTCAATAGAAGTGAAGACTAATTTGATTGCAACACAATTTGATTCGATTTGTAAGTACACGATGTATAATAAGGCACATTCTCTCAGCTATACATACACTGGAAGACAATACTCAATACTGCACTCAATTTTTTGCTTACACTATACTTATGCCTCAATTTTTTCTTATGCTTTCTGTATGTATATACATATATACTGCTTATGTATATATGGTAGTTTCAGGTATGAGAGATGCAGTTGAAGTGATAGTACAGTACATATTAACTGTGCGACGCCTATCAGCATCACTGCATCACTTGATTGACGTGTGGTTTATAGCACTCAAAAGCAAAAATACAGCTAATAGAGAATGGGTTGACCAGAAAAACTAACAGAAAGAAAAATTAAACTCAATTTAACGCTCAAATCTCTTGATTAAGAGTAAAAACTAGTATCACTTTAAAAATATAATATTAGAGTCGAGTCCAAGAGTATCAAAAGTAATCATTTTAAATGCTTTTCATTGTAAAAATTTAATAATCAAGAAAAGAGGAGGAAAAAGGAAAAAGAAGAAAACAGCGAAAGATGCTCAGGGCTTATTTTTTGGATCAATATCTTATAAATTTTGAAAAATATTAAAAACTACATTTAATTTTATAAGTAAAACACATTCAATAATAACATATTGAATTATATAAGTAGTGATATCAAACATTTGTTACTTTACACCAACGAATGTTCAGCTTTTCTAACTTCGGGGACAATAGTCTTTCCGCAATAATAACAGAAAGACAGAAGTCGGTTGAGTAAACATTGAAATGAAATATGACCTTTCTACATGTATTTGAGTTAGGATAGATAGCATATTTTCAAACATACTACTCTTTCGACAGTGATTTTTATTTTTCAATCATAAAATGTGAAAATATTTTAGAAATTTTGATTACAATCAGCGATGTTATCTAGGGGGTTTAATCAGATAAGAGATTGAAACTGAATCATATCTACTAATACTAACTCTATTTAACTCCATTGAAATATATAGAGTTTGTATTAGTAGAAATGATTCAGTTTCAATCTCTTATCTGATTAAACCCCCATAGATCACATCGCTGATTACAATTCATAACATTTAATCGATTTTAAAGAATATGAATTTTTAAAACTTTCAAATAAAAATTTTAAATTTATAAATTCTATTTACAAATTTGTATAATTATTTAAATTAATTAAATTTAAATAATCTAAAAAAAAGTGAGAATCAAAGTTAACAAAGAGTAACAGGGTCATGGGCTCTAGAATTATCACAAAAATATCTCAGTATATGAAGATAAAAATTAAGGACTACTTCCAATAGAAATTATGTCTTTGATTAAAACTGAAAAAACAAGATACAGTGAATATTTGTTCTGTTATAAATGCTCTTGATTAATAATAAAAAATTTTGAGTAAATATGAAGATTTCTTTGTGAAAAATAGAATTTTTATTATTATTATTACTAAGTATACTATTAAATTAGACAAAGATTAATTTGTTTCAAGATTATATAATAATTTTGATTTCATGTAGATTTTAACTTTAAATCCAAGGGAATTCTCTAAATAACAAGGAGTTTTCAATAACTTATGATTTGAAAACATGCTTGATGATTTGAATTGTCTATGATATTATTCCGGATATAATTATTAAGGAAGTATGTTTGGTTTGTTTAGGGAAATTCATTTTTATTCTTAAGAGTTTGACACAGGCAAGTTTTAATCAGTTTGCACATTTTCACATATGTTTGTTCTATAATATTTAAAAATTTTAAGTGGATTTCATTCAATAAATCTTTTATTCTTTAATAATTAAATTTTAAAAAACATTTTGTGCGAAATGACGAAAAATTTAACGGAAAGTACTTTGAAATCATAAATAATTCATTTAAAATTATTTAATTTAGAGAATAATACTTTTCACAGAATGATAAGCTCTTATATTGCAATAAATTGATCAAATTTAGTATAAATTATTAAAAACGCAAAAATCAAATGGTTTGAATGAAAGGTGAAAGACTGAAAATTGCAGCATTTCTTCATTTAACTTGAATGAGATAGTTGATAGTTTTAGCATGTAGAAATAGATCTAAACATGGAAGTATTTTGGCTGACCGAGAGAATTTAATGTTCTTTCTGTTTAAATCGCTTAATAATGTAAAAATAGTAATACATAATTAATATAAAACTGGGGAACCCAGTATGGGCCAAGCTAGGGCCAATTTAAATATTAAGATTTGGTTTACTGCTTATAATAAGCAGTCTATTCCAAACTGGCTCTAATGGTCTAATGGTCAATAGACTGGGCTTTGAGGCAAATAACCCAGGTTCGAGTCGCTAG
>JAQFXN010001438.1:0-15350 GCA_034693365.1 Liacarus xylariae
GCAATGAAACGTACGTCTGGTGTATGCAAATGTACATCTCTTATAAATAAAGTTGTGATTACATAATTATAAATTGTATTATGCATTCTAAAAAATAAAAAGATTATAAATTTATAAGTATTTCTTTTAAAACTATCAAATCAAATGTGGGAAAACATACAGTGCTGTTGAGAAAAATGATTGTGCTAGATTTTAAAAAGATTTTATTCAACTGCATGTTATTTTTGAAATAGCAATATAGACGAGGTTAAGAAAACTTAACTAGATATCAAAGCTGTCAAGTAAAAGTATGAATGCTATTATGAATTTGTTTTGAATCGGACAGAAACCAAATGAATACATTTGGTTTAAAAGCATTTTTTTTATTTGCATTTTATAAGTTTGATATATAACTTGTAAGTTCGAGTAATGCATCAATGAATTTGTGTATTTTAGTAATACTTTATCATTAAATTGTTTATATGTTTACAAATTCATTGATGCATTACTTGAACTTATATATAAAACTTATAATGCCAATATACAGCAGGTTCAGGTGCAAAAACACGAGGAAAAGCTTTCAAAGCAAGTGTATTCATTTGGTTTCTGTCCGATTCATTTCTAAAATTTTAGAATCGGTGAAATTAAATAAACTAAAAATATAATAAATAAACTGATCTATGTGATTTATACCCTGGTATTCTGATTCACCTAATTCATGTCATACATGGAATTTTTTTAAATAATAGATTCCGTTCATTACATTAAGTTAATGATGTATTAAATCAAAAATCTCAATAATAATAACAACTTTATTGATGTTAAGCCATAAAAAATATTCTTTGCCTAAAAAAATAACATCAAATTTAAAGAGTTTTCCAGAAGAAAAAAAAACTAAATTGAAATCCGGAAAAAAATGAAAATATAAAAAGAACTAAATTCTTAAAAGAAAATAAGTTTCTTCTGAATAAAGAATAAGAAAACATTTGGAATAAGTTATATAATACAGTAGTATAAGTGGAGATTTGTTAAGATTAATATCTTTTAAAAACAATCGTTAGATTAGATTCTCTTATTTTTTCTTCCGTAAGAGACTCTTAAACTCTATGTATATACAGAATATTCTTATATTTCTGGAGTCTTAACGCCCGGCCATTTAGGGCCTAAAGTGGTGACACTTAAAATAAAATACTTGCCATTAAATTACTTGGAGTGTTGCAAAAGAAATTGGCTTAAGATTATTAAACTAGGAGCAGTATTAAAGCATTGGCCTGGAATAGTAATAATTCATCAAGATCAATTTAAATTATTGTTATTAGCGTTTATTATATTTTGGCCATAATTTAATAGCCGTATAAATTATATATATAAACAAGAATGGCCATTATTAAATATATCTCCGCTTTAATAGTAAACTATTAGGGGTTCAAAATAGTGTCATTGGCAGCGTTTTTCATATGAATTTAAGAAATAAAATGTAATTATATTTAGCTATTCTTATGCATTTCTCATTAGCAAATATTAGTGGTTCAAAATGGCATCTTGGTTCCGTTTTTCATTTTAAATTTTATTGATAATATATGTAAATCTTAATGTATTTATGGAATTATTTCCTCTATATTTTCAGCAATACTATATTCAAGAATACTTGCTCCTATTTATATAATTATAAATTTTATCTACTATTATCTACTAAAATTTATTATGTAACCCTGAAATTTTCACATAGGATGCAAACAAATCTATATATTCGATATAACATTTTCCACTCGTTAAAATTCGACACAACAATTATTATTTATGATTATTACTATAATTATTATTATTCTTAAATGATTCGTAAAATAAGTGAGTTTTCGATAAAAATTTTAGTTTTTTTTTCGTGAATAAAATTTTCTTAAAATTATGTTAAATGAGGTGAACAATAATTTTTATTTTTACTTCAGATCGATATTGACATTTAGTGAAATACAACTATAAATATATGCACAGAATATATTCCTATTTCTTTTATCAATGCAATAGATTTTATTTGAAGAGTAGAACTGAAAATAAAAAAAAGAATAGGAATAAAAACTAAAATAAAACTAATGTCAGAAGAGTTTATTTGATATATCAATTCGTTGAGTGAAAGTCAAAATGAATTGCCGTTCTATACACAAGAATATTCTCTCTATCTTTTACTTCTTTATTGTATTTGATTTTTAGTCTATTTTCTATTGACAGACAGAATCCGTTTTCAGAAAAGTAACTTTTAGTATTTAAAAGAATAAGACTCATTCATTTTGGGCTAGTTTTATATGTATGGATGAATAATAGACTTATAAGATCTGTTCCGTCAACTATTGTGTGCGAAACGGAATTTCCTTATATGTAGCACAAAATGATCTTATTTTAAAGAATTCTTATTCTGTAGATGTTTTTAATTCAAGATAAAAATTGATTTATTGATTTTAACTTAGGTTCCTGGAATTTTACAAGAATTGATCTATTTTGTTGTGGCTTCATCATATTTTAACAAAAAACCTATATTTAGCAACTTATATGTGTTTTATTCCGAATAACTCTAATATTGAAAAGAAAATAAATTTTAGTTTCTATTCTAAATATTCTATTAGATATTTAATATATAAAACTTGACTTGTTAAAATAAGAATGTATAAATTTTTATTTAGAATTTTGAATATATCTGAATATTCAGAATCCCGGAAACCAATGTGGAATTGAATAAACGGGATTTTGCGAAAATTTACATTTTCAAGAAAAATTATTGCCATTTTTACATTATTTAGAGACACTATATTTGGGTCAGGGGTGACATCAGGGGTAGTTAAGAGGAATATAGTTGAATATTTGTGCGACAGGCAAAAATATTTTGGTTTTACCTTGCTCTCCTTTTGTAATTTTCATATTTTGAGATTTTGTATACCTTTAGGGTATTTTGAGAATATTTTCTCACAATACACCTACCAATACCACCCCTGACTTGGCCGACCTTGACTACCGCTGATGACATGCACTTATAAGCTAACAATATTGACTAGTTCAGATTGTCTAATAATTTCACATATGTTTATAAAAAAAAATAAAATTTGTATAGATATGAGGGGTACCAGACTTTGGCCACACCTAATAGATATTAGTCACCTATAGTTGAGTTAACAAAACATTTCACAATCATTTGGAGAGGGGCAAATTTTGTATTAAAATATTATAAGCTAGATTGTGGAATAGGAATATTTATCTATACCTGCCAGTCCTGCTATAAATTCGTTTAACTATATTCGTGTATTTAGGGATAACTGTTTCAGAAAAAAAGATTGAGCACCAGATATATAGTAATACAAAAAGTTGATTGACAGTTTTGTTATAGCTTGAAATTGGGAAATAGAGACGCACAGCTTTCTCGTATATGAAATGATAAAATGTTATATATTTTATTTTGAAATTTGTAAACGACGTGATGAACAATAGTAATGTTAGACCAAAAAAAGGATCAGAGTTTCTAAGAAGAAGAAAAAAGTGCACAGAATTTATTTTGACAAATATGTTGCACAACAGAGAAAGAAAAGAAATTCTTTGTTTCTGAAAAACCACACAAACATATTAAATATTCTTTTGGTGTAATTTTCAAAAGCGAAAAATAAATGTTTGCAAATAAAATATTCTTATCATTTGTTTATATCTTTTTTCATTTAAAAGTTATGTTAATTTCTGTTCGCCAGTCGTTAGTCAGTAAAACTCCAAAACTTCCAGATCTGGACTCATGTGTGTCATTAAGTCTAATACTAATTAATCCAACAAAACAGCTCTGACTTACAATAGATAAGTATTGGGATAGTTTTGAAAATTATAGTACAGTTACTAAAGTAACTTTCCCATCCAATCCCATCCAAATAGCCAGTAGATAAATATATGCTCTAATAGCCAGTCCATTATTTTGCTCATCTTTAGTATTCTCTATGCAATTATTGGTAGGGATGCTGAGGGATGTTAGACAAGATGACAGCTGAAGACTTAAACAAATTGTTCGGTACAAAGTATTGATAATTAAGTATTATTAACAAAATTAGCTATTTGTAATTTAAACTTGAACATTTGTCCATCAGATGTAGTGGTATTGATTTGAATTGTCTTTTGAAATTTAAGGATGATTGTATTAATGCAATATGGTCATTAATTGATAAGATAAAGTATAGAATATTAGTTCATTGAATAGATTTATATAATTCATCAAGACTTTAAAAAATTTTAAAATAAACTCTTGAAAGTTTAAAGAATTTAGAAAAATATTCTTTAGTTATAAATATATAATGATGTTCAAATAGACTGTCTTCCGCATCCATGATTCTCGATAGACAAAGGTTTCAAATTAAACCTTAATTCAAAGCTCAGAAAATATCTTTTTAATCGCAAGAATTAACTTAAAGTTGGTTTTGATATTAAATATTTCTAAAAATTATTGGATACTTAAACATAATTTTAATCTTGAATAACAAACTTATCGAAGAATAAATATTTTAACAATATATAAAATAAGCCTATAGGTTTCTAAAAGTAATATGATGAGGGCAAAAAAAAGAAAGATATGATCCACTTTAATTTAATATACTTGATATTTCGGATGATATATTAATAAAAGTCATGACAATCTTATTTCAATATTCTTTAGTGTCATAGTTAATGTTAAAAGTTTTTATATTTATTAACATTAATAAAAGTAAATTATTTCATAAATCACTTGATTTATTAATATACGAGGTTTGGAATAGTTTTTTTATAGAAGTATACAAATAAAGTAACGGCATTTTAGTTATAAAATTCTGCTTATTATAAATTTATAATTAGATCAAATTAAATAATCTAGTTTTTCAATTGATTAGCTTATTTTATGTAATTCGATATATACAAGAGTTGTTTTCAATCAAATCTATTTTTAGATAGTCTGATAAAAATTAGAATTAACCGGAATTAAAAATAATTGAGCTATATTAGGTCTTGTCTTGATGTTAGGGATGCATAACCCGAACAGTTCTGAGGTGCCACCTCAAAAAATTGTGCCATAAACGTATTATTAAAAAAATGGTGGAATGTCAAGAAACCTATGCACATCAATAGAGGAAGTCATTCTGAGTATGGCATTTCTTTGCAAAATTTCCTAAACCTTGGCATGTAGTTGCTAGAGGGCGCTAAAATATATAGTTTAAATTAATTAATTTTAACATTTTCAACCTCGATTATGACTAATGCGCACGTGCTGAATCGATTGGAAATAGTCTCAAACTCCAAAACTGACTAATTATTGAGATAATGGGCTAAAAATACTAATTTGGCACATAAAGACCACAATTTCGAAAGGTTTTTATAGATTTTAAAGTTTAAAGGCATCAATAATCAATTCAGCATATTTGATTTAGATAGAATCAAAATGTTTGTCGACCTAAGATTAGATTGATGCTAGCTCCTCGTCGATCTTGTATCCGCATCGATTCAAACCGATTCGGTCTAAGATCTGAGAGCATTTGATTCTACCTATCAAACCTGCTTAATCGAATATTGAATACATCAATCTTGTAAATGTAAAAACTTTCGAAATTGTGGTCTTTGCATGCCAATTTATTGTTTTAGCGCTCTTTATCTCTCAAACTAATCTGTTTTTGAGTTTTAGACCAATCGAATCAGCTTGCGCGAATTAATCAGAAACGATATCTCAAGTTTTAAAATTCAGTAATTTAAACTATATATTTTAGCGCCCTCTAGTAACTACATGCCAAGATTTAGGAAATTTTGCAAAGAAATGGCATACTCAAAATGACTTTCTTTACCGATGCACATAGGTTTCTTGCCATTCCATCATTATTTCTAATCATACGTTTTTGGCATTACATTTAGAGGTGGAAACTCAAAACTGTGCAAGTTATGAATCCCTAACCTTAAGGCAAGACTTGTTCAAAATTATCCAAATGGTCTACATTATTATTTTTCAGTTCTAAACTAAAGATATATTTAATCTATCCAGCTAATAGACTACTTTTTTTTATTAATTTTTATTATTTTATAATATTTGAATAATCAGAGAACGATAGCAACAAATGTGTTTTTACTTCAAACTGAGTAATTCATATAAACTCTATAAAAATTTATATTTCAAATTATTAAGTATTATTATTAAGCTTTCGGTCACTAATTACTTAAAAAAATATAAAATAATAAATACCATTTTTGAATGTAATAACACTGTTAAAAGCAATTGAATGTGAACTGGTATTCTTTTAGATGCATTTATTATATATTTAATAAAATTGTTTAATTAAACTGAAACATATATCAAACAAATAATCAATGAATCTTTAAACTTTGCTCTTATTTTATTTTCTTTTTACACTATAACAGCATTTGATTGGTTAGTTTCTATTAGTGATGAGAACATTCCCGAAAATCTCCGGCCTAGGCCTGGGCCTCATGAGCCTAGGCTCAAAATATTCGTGTACTGGGCCTCGGCCTGTAAATATATCACGAACCTTGGCTTGGGCCTGACCTTTATGAGTCTCGGCCTTGGCCTTGGCCTGGCCTCCAGTATAAATCTTGGGCAGATAAGTGTTCATAACAAATATTCCAGGGATACCCAGACTCAGAGAGTGTCAAAAAAGCACATTAGAATTGAGATATCGACGAAATAATCAACTCAAAGTACTTAACACATTATTTTACCAGATCCATCAGAGAGGAGTATTTTTTAAATTTCAAAATTTTAGGAGATAGGGGTGGAAAACTTCAAGGATTTTATTGGAAGTTTAAAATGTTTCAAGAATAAAAGTTGGGGTTCACAAAATACACACCTCTGATTGACCTCTGAAGACTTTTATTTAGTGTTGTTAAATTGCCGGAATAGAAAATTAATATCCTATTTAACGCCTATTATACACTTATTGGAAATTTACAAATAAACATGACAATTAGCTAATTTTGTAAAATAAATATAATGTCTTTTATTAAATAATATAAAGAAATTTTATAGAAAAATATTTAATTTCTTTGTGTTATTTTTGAAAAGCAATGTAGATTATTTTTATATTACTACAAGTTAGTGAATGCTAATTGGGCAATTGGGGAATAGCTAAAATACCTCCCCTGATATTTGCGCGGCAGGGAATTTTTATTTTCACCCAACCTTCCTCCCTGTGTCTTTTTTATATTTTGAATATTGGTCTATACCCATTTGTATTTCAGTTCATTGGCCGTCACTACTATACGTAAGATCACATTGATTCTCATTGTCGCTGTAATATTAATGAGAAGATTCTATATTTGTTTCAAAATTTTGAAATTTATAATTAGTAAATAACGGTAAATATTTTTCATTTAATAGTAGTGCTGGCAAAGTGGGTTTGTTTCCCACTAAGTTTGAGATTTTGCAAAATTATGCCACCTGCTCTTCTTACAATAAAAACTTTTACCTTACTCAATACTTAAAAAATTATACCTCCTGACATTCGGCAAAATATCCCAATATATCCCTGACTCGGCTTACCTTGGCGACCGCTGTTTATTACTCCATTTCTCTCTATCAAGTAAAATCTAGAATGTTTTGAAAGTATTCTTTTTGTATAAGGGTCAATAGGGACAAAGGTGCTATTAAGGGGATATTTTTAGAAAATGTTTCATAAAACTCAGAATAATAAAAATATTAAGAATATTTGAAATATGCAGAGATGAGAGTAATGTAAAAATTAAAAAAATAGTCTTAGGAACAAAATGTCAAGAGCTCTGCAAAATTTTCGAAAAGGTTATATATTTACGCATCCATGACAATTCATCATAGGAAAATTCATCATGGACTAAAACATCTTGGGAAAATTCATCTTGTATCAAATCATAGTAAAACAAATCATCGAGGGGAAATTCATCGTGAGACGATTTTTCATCGAATAAATTTTGCTAAATTTCAGTAGTAATTGCTACTGCCAGCGTAGTATTTCACATAACCTAAACTAAACTAGATTAAATAAAAATTAACTATTACAATTGATTTAATGTAATTAATAACCAAATTTAATTGAAATCATCTCACGATGAATTATCCCCTAGATGATATGTTTCACGATGATTTGGTATGCCATGAATTTTGCCTGGATGAATTTTCCCACGATGTTTTGTTCCACGATTATTTTTCTGCTACAATATTTACGATATTCATTCCCCTTCTTGGCTACACTACATGAAAAATTGTAGCGAAAATAGCTTACACACAAATTGTACAGGTTAAGATGAGCAATGTTGTTATAGATTTGAGTTGAGCATCCTGTGCCACGTGTTGAGCACCTGCCGATTATCACAACTATTTCCCAAGAATTCGCTTATATCGAGAATTACCTCTTGATATGGAGATTCTTTGGTTCAGATCCAAGGATTAGTGGTCACGTGGAGTCACTTTCCTTTTCTTATCAAAGAAAAGTCTTTTGTTCAGAAAATTATAAATAATTTTATTTATTGAAATACAAATCAACTTCTCTTTTCAAGAGTACAGAAAGGACTGAAGTATTTTCATTACAATTCAAAAGTTAACAATTCATACAAATGTAAGGTTTGAGTCAAAAACTAAGTATTGACTCAAAGCAAAAGTTGATATTCATTAGAAAATGTGATTAAATACTAAATATCATAAGTTTGAGAAATAAGTCAAAGAATTGACAAAAAATGTATTTCAAATTACAAGATATGAGTTTTAAATAATTAAATGGCACTGAATATTAGGGTGGCATGAAATTATTGACTCAGGCCAATTGATCACTTGGTTTAGCGATATTAGTAATATTAAATGCTTAGTTCTCTTTAGCAACACTGAAAACTATTTACCTCATTCACCCAAATTATTCTCACCAATAACAGGATACAAAGTTCAACAAAATGAGATGATTTTATCAAAAAGTCTTCGAATTGGGCAATGTTCAAAGTAAATTGTATTCCTATATTTCTGTTGCATTTGCTGCATAACTACAATATGTTAAACATATGTAAATAATGCAAAATTAGCAACCTAAAAGTAGGCTGCTATGTTGGATCAGCTATCTAGGTTTGCTAATTCCTCCTGCTTGATCTAGCTAGGTCGTCTCTAAAAATAATCATACTGTATCAACTTTTATAGCAACCCTCCCCTCCTATTAAACGTAACACAATATATGTATAGATATTTGGGTCAATTATTATTGTTTATCACAACTATTCGAGTGAAGAGTACTTACAAAAGGATTAAAATTAGGACTCATTTAAAGACAACTGATTTTAATGTTTTTGTTTGCATTCAATGATTAAATAAATTGAATTAACTTTTATGACTAAAATGTGAATTAAGTAAACGATTGCCTAATGTTTACTCAAATGATTAATCTTTACCTTAAGTCAAGTCTAAGCGTATTATTGAGTCATAGATTAAGTAATCAATTGATTGATTGGTTTATTAATTAATTTTGTTTTTATTATAAAAATTATGTTTAATTTGAAAATAAAATGAAAGCAAAGAAAGTGTCTAACGATTCAAGAGATGAGAGAATTGACCCGACGTTTGATTTGTTAGAATTGGCCAAACATTTAAGGAAAGAGTATTTGTTTGTCTCCAATGAAAGAAATCAATTGCAGAAACTCAACGAAAAGGTATTGAATATTATTATTATATTATGTCATGTATTACATGCGTTGTGTCACATCATACCAGGTGTTGACCGCCTCTTCCCGTCTATTCAACACATCCTATATATCTCGGGAACAGAGATCTAATTGCGAACGACTTATATCTCACGGAAACACAGATCTATTGAATTGTTGTAATGCTTTCAATCGTTTAGAATGCGTTCATTTCATCGACGCCTACAAGAAGTTGGGCTCAAATGAGTCACAAATCGCTGAACTCTTGTCTTATTTAAGAAAAAATACCGAATTATTAGCGAAATGTTTGATATGTTTAGAGAAATCAAACCCAGAATTAGTTGAAAAGATTTCACAAATAGTTTTGTCGAGTCTTTACTCGCATTGTATTCTAAACGACGACAAAGTGTTTGCTTTGCAACTCATGAAACACTTGATAAGTCTTGAGCTGTTAGTCACCGATAATCCGCGCCGAGTATTGCGTTACAGTTGGTGTGCATTCAGTCACGTCTATCGGCTATTTAGTGACCAAATCCTCGACGCAAAGCCATTCCTTACGGCGGCTCTCTTTGAACCAGTGATGCAACTGTTGGCCGAAGACGACCTCTTCTTAGATATGGACCCGAATAGAGCTGCGGTTCGGTTCGCGCCCTCTGAACGCATTCGACATTTCGGCAAAGAAGGGACTCAACTGTATTACGAAAACCTGCAAAAGTATCGCATTTGGACTATCAATAAATTGGCCGCTTTTGTCACCAAATTTATTGAAGGAATACAAAACAATATCTTCTCTTTTCCTCAAAGCCTCTCTTGGATTGTCCGACAACTCTATAATATTATTATTCAAAATAAGAACATTGAGGTCAGAGAGATCGGTGCCATTTGTGCCGATCTGTTGTTCGGATTTTTCATATGTCCCGCAATTCTAAACCCAGACTTATTGGGTATAACCGATGCTCACGTCAGTCATATCTCTCGTTTTAATTTACAACAAATCGCACAAATTATACAAATGCTGGCGCTCTCTAAATGGGAGAAAATAGACCCCAAATTAGATGATCTCTACTCTAAACTACCCAAAGAAGGCATTACCAGAGTTTTGGATCACATTCTTGAGAAGCGTAACGACGAGTTACCACAAGAACACAATAATTTGCAATCCATTAGCAGAACATCTGTTCTCATATCAGAGACTGAACTCAAATCTTTTATACAATTTTTGAATTCATGTAATTTTGAAACCGAAGACGAAAATATGAAAAAACTTAAAGAAATGATTGAAAAAATTCCCGAAAAGTTTTTTTGTGAAAACAACGATAAACTAAATGCAAATTCAAATCCAGAGAACTCTCCCAGAAATCGAAGAAGTCTTTTGAATCGCGTGACTAAAAGTAAACTCAAATCTAATGAATCGCCTAATTATTCAAACGGAGAGAACAGCACTCAAAGTATGATTAAATCTAATGAATCGCAAGTATTAGAAGTACTGGTTATTCCAATTGGAAATTTTCGCGAATGTCCCGGAATGTTGACCGAAGAAAAGGTACTAAAAGCGGAACAACAAAAGCGTTCGACAAAAGTCCGAATGAATTTGGATTTATTGTTAACGCAAAACATTGAAGAAACAGAAAGTGTTGTCAGTGCTATCAGTGGTAGTGAAAAAAGGACTCGATTTTCTCTATCACAAGACCAGGAGTCGATTGGAACGAGTGATAACTTAGAGGCCATTTCAGAGGCGGCCTCTAATCATTCGGTTGAGTCATCTTTAGATTTAGAGAATGAAAACGACAATATGTCTGATATGGTCTCCGCCAATGTCAGCAGTGGGAGGGGAACGCCTAATGTTAGCGGCAGAGACACGCCTTCCTCTCATTCACCCAATCAGTCGAGTCCTTCGTCTGATGAGGAGGTGGAGGAAGTGGAGCCGATGACTGACACAGTGGAGGCACCCGTCAATATCCCGACCCCTTCTATTAGTTCGGGTACGCGAAGACTGAATGCGATTCCAATAACACAACCGAATCGTCCGAACAATAGGGATGACATCGAAGACAAATTCGGAAAATTCGATATAAAACCTGTTGCGGCAGTCGATGAAACCAAATCTATGTTAAGCGACACCTGGAGTACAGATGTGTTGGGAAGTGATTCGGAAGCTTTTGAACAAACAGAAAATGTCTCTAATTTGCAGCCCTCGGGTGTGAATATATTGGGTTTGAGTGGACATCAATCACAAGCAATTCAATCAATACTCGATTCTTCAGAGACTGCCAGTCAGAGCGACGCCTGGAGTACAGATGTGTTGACCTCCGATACCGAAAGATTGCAAGAGTTTGATCCGGAAGACAGTGCGAGTGTCACTCGATCTGAACCCGAAGACGAAAGTTTTGTTAATATTTATGAATACAATAATGTAATGGAAAGTCCCAAAAACGGAACTCTAAAACAGAGAAATATTAAAATTAGTTCCAATCCTTCAAACTATAGTTCAAATTTAGGCCAAGAATTGAGTGAAACGAACACGAATTCAACTATAAATCGATCGAAAAGTTTTGTCGCGAACTCTAATATAAATTCATTAAAAATTCTGAATTTAAACAAAACCGAAAACGAGAGGAACTCTTTCGGCGAGACATCAGTTTCTGAAAACAGTGATCACTTCAGTGAAGGATTTCCTTTGTCTTTATCGCCAACTCTTTTGACACATAATATGCAATCACTCGGAAGACTGAGCTTTGATGTGAGAAAGTTTGACGAAGAGCTCACTGTTCGCACTCTAATTCAAGACAATGTTTATGCAAACTTCAAATCCAATGGAATGGCAAACAACGGCTCATTTGTCGCCGAATTATTGTCTTTTGACTTAAATCAACAGAAAATTGCAAAACAATCGAATACCGAATTGTTGTCCAACAGTCTGATTGACTTCGAAATCGAAATCTCTTCGGATGGACAACAGGTGCCGAACCAATCACAACAACAGAATAGCATTTGTGTGAATAATGAATCGATTGTTTGTGCGAATGAAATGCAAACCGAAGAACAAATAAATCCAATAATGCCTTCACATAACGCCGATTCGCGTTTCAGTACTACAAGTATTTCGAGCTTTAGTACAAACAGTAGTATTGAAACCAATAATTATAGCAATAAAACTGTTTTAATCAATGCTTCCAAACAATTAAATAAGAACGAGTCGACCGGCGCTATACCTAAGATTCCAAAACCAATAATAAATCTAAACAATCGAATGCATCATCAGTTCGGGTCAAACGAAGAAGATCTGAGTCGACATTCGTCTAATAGAAAGGGATTTTTTAAACTTTCGAACTTTAAATCGACGTTTAGAGAGAAAATGCGTTCCTTTAAAGACAATAAAAGACTTTCATCTAATGAAGAACCCTATGATTTAGCGTCTTTGGGTACAAATCGAACAAATAGTGATTTCAATGATTCTAAGAATGAATCCTCGGATGAAATTCTGGCTAAATATAGAGCTAAGGGTTCGCTAATTAATAGTAGTTGTGATGAAACGCCGAATAAAGCGAATGTGGTTTTAGAGAATGTCGAAAACGAGAAAAGCGATTCAATGGAAGAATCGGAGATTTTGGACATAACGAAGAAGAAATTGAGACGAGTTTTGGGTTCAATTGATTTGATTTCATTGCCGGCAGTTATGAGCGAAAGAATTCCTATTAATAGTAAAACCAAAGTCAATGAAATCATTCACATTCTAAAGGTTTTGGATTTTAGAAAAATTGTTAAATTATTTAAAAATATATTTGCAATTATAGGTGCTTTTGGCCGAAGCTATAAGTTTACGGCACACGAGTCGAACGGTTTTATTACACGAAACGCTTCGCAGTATTCAATCATTGGATGAAAACTCGTTTCAAAAGCTATTTTGGTCTCTAAAAGAGGATTACAAGAAAAGGACTGTTTATATAGCATACCTGACCCGATGTCGACAACAGTTATTGTCTACTTTGGCATATTTTGAGAGTATTCTAGAACACATAGAACGGGAGAAATCTATTTGTTCTAATAATTTGATTTCGATTTCTGTAAAACAATTTTTGGAGCGAAAGGAGAGAAGCGTTCAGTTATTCATAAAGAAGTTCCAGTCGTTGATAGCGGCGGACGAAAAGACACAATTAGTCGACAAGTTTTTAAGCTTTTTAGAGAATACTCTGAACAGTGACAGTCAGTGGCAGTCGGCCAATGAGGAACAGATAGAAATGGCCAAACAAGTGATAGAACGACATGTGATGAGTCAGATATACATTCTGGCGCTCTATCCCAACGGTGACGGAGACGTATTGCGCGACCAAATCCTTTGCCAACACATCCAAAACATGTCGAATATAATTACACCCAATCATAAAGATCTGGGAATTCCAAAAATATATCACTCAGAGAGCCCCTGGACTTCAGCACAACAAGAAATTTTGGGTATTGGCGCTCATAAGACACCGCGCGATAAAATCAAGTGCGTTGTCAAGTGCTGTACGAATATTATGAATCTATTGAGTCTCGCAAGCGATCGATCGGTGCCGGCGGCAGACGACCTCATGCCTGTCCTCGTCTTTGTTCTGATCAAAGCTAATCCGCCGTCACTTTTGTCGACCGTTCAGTTCGTCAACAGTTTCTACGACAAACACTTGGAGGGAGAGGACGCCTACTGGTGGACACAGTTCTGCTCTGCCATCGAATTCATCAAAACTATGGATTAATTGTTATTTTTATCGCAAAATATATATTAAATAAGAATAGAATTAACAAAAAAGATATAATATATTTCAACAATCATTCAAAGGGTTTAATAACCGAACGATTATTTCAATAATTATTTATCTCTAAAATTAATTCCACAATAGAATTGAATTTTATATATAATTAAATAATTGTTTTATTTTTAATTACAATAACGGCTTTAATATAATTACTATTAATGTTTTAGAATTTCGATTATGTAATAAAAGCTCAATTTTATTAATTACAATCATTTGACACATAAAATACAAGACTATTAGAACTGACCAACTCTTGGGATATGCGTTCAGAATTGCAATGTATTTACTAAAAGAGTGCCATAAAAACGCTGTGTAGACTTGCCTTAACTGAAGGACACAATAATGTCGGCTTTAATTTATCAAAAGATAAAATTTAAATAAAAATAAACGAAACATTTCTAAGTTCAATGGCTTTACTTCAATGCTTCGATGTCAGGCAATTGAAGGAGAGTTTAAACCCGAGCCATAGTCGGGGGCGATTGCACTTTCTCCGTCTGAAAAAATATTTTCTTAGAATTTTTAAGTAATTTCAGCTCAGCTGCAGCTGTTTAAGCTCTGATCTCCCCTAAGTGAAATGCAAAATATTCTTGAGACTACTGTAAGAGTACCAAGATGGCATTCTGGAATAAAATACACAACTCTTCTTTCTATTACTCGGCAGACCTTAGTTTCCCTTTTTAAAATCACTTTAAAAGTAACACTTATATTATTCAATACTTCTTATTCCATGATTATCCTGAATAGTTTTTAGTACATCGATTCAACAGTCAATTATAATTGTCATTCCGATGCAACATGGGAAACTGCCAAGAGAATATGGGTATTTTTAAATCTAAAATGTTAATTCACTTCATAATAGTGTGGTCCACGACCACAGACAGTACCGCTCACTCCTCAAGAGATCGCTCAGATTGTGAAACACTGGGATCGAGACGT
>JAQFXN010001439.1:0-15342 GCA_034693365.1 Liacarus xylariae
ATGCCTAAATTTCGTTAAATTTTTGCAGAATTAGTTGATATTCGCTTAAATAACGTCATTTTTAATTATATTCTGTAAGAATTTGACAATTGAAAAATACTCTCTATATGGCACTTCAAGTTTCTTACCAGTGTTCTATACCTCCTGTTTTGAGGTCTTTGGCTATCCCTATTTAATTCTAAAAATATAAGTATCCCAGATGTGTTACGGTGTTGAATCATTATGATCAACAATTTTGATATTCGGTGATATTTTAAAAATAGCGCGATAACATATTCTTTTAATAATAGATGCCGTTAAATTATTGATGAATGAAATGTTTAGAATAAGCCTTATAAGAATACTACTATTAACGGCATCCATTATTAAAAGAATATGTTATCGCGCTATTTTTAAAATATCACCGCATATCAAAATTGCTGCATATAAACAACCTTACGATAAAGTATTAATAAAATACACAAATTCTTTGATGCATTACTCGAACTAATATATAAAAATTCTAATGCAAATATACAAAGGTTCAAAAACACTAGGAAAAGCTTTTAAAGCAAGTCTATTCATTTGGTTTCTGTCTGATTCATATTCTAATATCACTTATAAATAAATATTAATCAACAGGCGATTTGTTGGTATCGCAATTGAAACCCCTTTTGATCCATAGGAACAGCAGCCGAGTTATCGATTTGAGCCTTAGAGTCCGAATGAACCAAGAGTTGAAAGGGTTTCATATAGGCTTTTGATAAACGATTAAATCAATTAAATTCTGAGATTTTGATTATATTCTTATAAATAAGTTAAGCAATGCATACAAATGACATCAGCATTGAATGGACTGTTCTGAAGGGCCGGATTAAGTCTTTGACCGCAGTATACATTCAAGAGTTGGTTTTTTCCAGTTGCAGAACTGGTCGGAATGACTATATAATCCCCGATGTCCTCCAACAGACCATATTCTATACAAAGCATTTCAGTAGAAGAGGAGCCGACAGTTCGTCCGCCGAAATCGAATTGAATTGCCGTCCATTTGATTGCACACATCTTCGGCTGTTTGGCAACACATATGCCGTAATGCATATTATTGAAATAGTTGGGCGACGGGAACGTCTGATAGGGCTGCTGCCCCTGTCCCGGCACTAATACCGGAGTGGCTTTACCTATACCGCGGAAATTAATACTTTCCACAGTTCCAGTGGCTGTTGTGAAGTGTTGTAGACAACCGGTCGGGGCTTTCAAAGAAAGAACATATAATGTCTTTTTAGGCAATTTTTTGTATCCCATAGTCTATAACAGAAATAAAACATCACTTAATTGATTCAGTCTTTACTTAACCCTACACTAAGTTGACATAACCTATTTAATTATGAGGTTAATGTCTACCGTAATGTCATTCCCAATGAAACTTTAATTAATTACCTTTCAATTAAGTGACATATTTTATATCTATTATAGAGAACAAGAAATTTCTGTTTTGTCAAAGAAGACAAAATTTATTTATTAGTTTGCAAACCTCTAAAGGGTGACTGACAGGGGACCTGTTGGACACGAATACTCCATTTGCGGTTGTATTGCTGCTCATTAGCAGTATTTACTATTAGTAGGAGCGGGTCATCTGTGTTCTTAGGGTCGACGTCCAGATAAACTGAATGGAAAATAATTATTTATACAATGTTGGCTTAAATCAACTGATTTATTGATATTAATCGATACTGTATTGGTAACTGCCAGGATGGTTTCAATATTTTATTATTTTATGCATAAAATTGCTAAATTGAGTGATCGATTGGATCTGCTATTTAGTTACAAGTGGTTGAAATAAGGGCATTATCTTTTCAATATACTATAGTTTGTGTCAATTATGTGAATATTAACATGATTCAACTTGAGCTAAGTATAATCAAACTGGGGATATTGGAATTTAAAAGGAACAGCTGATTTTTTAGTACTAGTTTTCAATTTAATAGGAGGAATGAAGTTCATAAATAATTTTAAACAGGAAAGTCAGGGACACTTTTAGAATTTTTTATAAGGACCCCTCTCCCCAGCGTTTTGTCGCATACTTCTATGGGGGTCGGAGGGGTCGCTATGTCGCAGGGGTAAACAGTGTCGGCCGAGTCAGAGGGGGAGGGTGTATTTTGCAAAATCTCAAACTCAGAGGGGTATTTATGCTATACCCCCTCCCAATTGGCTACCCCTGCCCTATAGGGTATCCCCAAGGTACCTTCTCTCCAAGGAAACTTTTAAGAAAAATATATAACACAGTTTTTTAATATTCTCTAAAATACTAGTTTTGGTCAATTTTTGCAGAATTCGTTAAAATTCTGTTAACTTGTTATTTTTAAATAAATTCTTAAAGAATTTTACAATTGCGAAATACCCCTTTCTGGGCACTCCAGCCCTATGGCAAAATTGGCAAAATCAGCCATTTTAGCTTCCCCTGGACCGCCAAGCTGTCACAGAAAGAATACCCTTGTCGTTTTGAAGTCCCGACACCCCTGACTCTATTGTAAATTGTGAAATATCATAATAAAGTGAAATCTTGAAATTATGATTTTCCTTAAGTTGAATTTATTATAAAATATTAGTATAAAATTCTGATCCAGTCTTCGCACTTATCCAATAAATTGGATATCATTTGGGTTTATTCAGATTTATTAGTTATGAGTGCATTACTGTGTTGTCCCGTCAGTTCTCCGCAAAGTCCATCTAAAGGCAGTCCTGACTGATTGAAATTAGTGGCGCCGGAAACTATAAACGAGTCGGTCTGTCCATTACCACATGTGCCATTAACAGGTGGGGCGAGACTGAACTCATCGAAATCCAGTCTAATCTGACAAACTGGCCATTTGATGATCAATGAATTGCGCTGTAGTGTGAATATACAATAGGGCGGATCTAAACGTTCGCTGTGCAGAGCGGGGTATTGGGGGGACACGAAGTATGTCTCGTTGGCTGTAATCACTGATTTACACGTCCCCTGATCTGGGGTTTCGTAGAAAATATTCAAAATTATAAAATTAAAGATTAGTTTAATATTCTGTGACTTAAGTCCTGGAGTAGTATTGACTCACAGACGCAACACGAGAGCACAAAATTGCAGCCATTGGCCACATATCCACCCGAACTGAATCATCGAAACATTTTTTAAAATCAAAGAACAAATCATTCATCTTTGGTACAGTACCTAATACAGGCTGCTTTGGGCATACATAAGCCAATTCTGTTATCTGCAGTCGCTGTGCACTCACTTCTCGGCAAAACGGGTGTTAAGAATGAATTTATAACTAAATATTGAATTATTCTCTGATTAGAATCTAATTATTTTAATTGAATTCATAAGACTTACTGCTTTGAGGTTCATATCCGGGACGGAATAGTTGTGATTCACTGCTTCTTATTATTACGAATAGAATATAGAAAAGCAATTGACTAAACATTTTGAAGTGAATAGTTTGGAGTGAATTATAAGAATAGTTTGTTTGAATACTTTAACTCTGAGGTTATATAAGGCTAAACAAATCAAGTTATATATCCGGAAATTCGCGAATTAGTGTCAAGTTTTTTTTATTTATTTGACTAAACATTCCTATATTTTCTATGATATCTTCTCATTATTAGACAATTCTTCTTTAAAAACAATTTGTTTTCAGTTATTGAATATTAAAGTAGTGCACAATACAGTGTAATTATGCCAATACTATACAAACTATGCTAAACCAATTGTAGTCATATCAAGCCATAACATGCTGTGATTGTCTCTCTAAACAGAATTACTATTTTCATTAAATTATCAATTTTTAGATTTATTCGATTGTCTGTCAATAAGAATACGAGAAACAGATGTGTCCTTAAACTTGACTTTTGGTGAGAAAATCAGGTTTTCTTAGTTCGCAAATAGACTATAGATTTATTTGTTTGCAGAAAAAGTAATAAACACTAAATTAGTTAATATTAAAGTCACCAATAAATATGATTTATGAACAAAATTATTTCATAAAATCAATTTTTATTTGTGATTCAATTTTACATTAATTAAATAGACTTTGAATTGATTCAAATAATTCAATATAATATAAAGAATCTTATTTGAAGAAATCAAAAATTAATGAACAAAATTATCACTAAATCGATTCAATCGGTGCCAACTTTAGTAAAATTGCTTTTGAATTTAAATTTTAATAAAACTAAATAAATATGAGTTCTATTTATCGAGAGATCGCAATAAACAGATCGTATGATTAAACTGTTGGTCATTCCTATTGTCCAGAATATCCGCCGCTTCGTTGAACTTCTTAATAGCTGTCAAGCATTTGGCCATTCCTTCAAAATCATTGCTGTTTTTTCGATGTATTGCCCACTCATTCATAATGTATTCAATCATTTCTTTTGACTCGAATTTGAGTTTTGCGACAATCAATGCCTCACGAAATAAATGATTTGAAACCAATAGTTTGATGGCCTCTTCCACATTGTTCTGTGATATCATAACAATAGCCGACATTTCAATCCTATATTGTCTATAGGTTTGCATTTCAGCCTCAGATTCGCGCAATTGTTTTGCCAATAGATTAGAGGACTCTTTCCAATGATCTCTCGATACAGACATCGAAAGCGATACAAAATAAGGATTCGTTTCTTTCCGTTCGATCGACTCTTCAATTGTTGACTTTATGTCCAATAAAAGGCCTAAAATATCTTTCTGTTCTTTATTCCCCGCTTTTATGTGATTTGAAATTTCGTTTCTCACAAATTGTTTAATGTCTTCCCAATTGCCATACAATAGAATTCTTTCATACCTTTCCTCTGATATTTGAATTCCACTCACTTTATCAGCCAAAGCCTCGATGTCTTCTATTTTCTGGTATTTCGTTGAACTCTTTTCTATTGAATTACTCAAAGGAAATAAGGAATTCTTTTTAATTTCTTTGTTTGACTTCTTTTTTGTCGCTTTATTTCTTGGTTTTTGTCGTTGTCTTTGTCTGTCTTCGCCATTAAATCCATTGTATTCACAATTATGTGCCAGACTTTCATTCAATACTACTTTATTAATGCAATCGTTGAGTAGATTCAAAACACTCCTCTCGTCATCGCTTTCCTGGTCTTCGAGATGCGGCCAATAGTCGTTTGTTTTCGCAGAATGTCTTTCGTTATTATTAGAGGTTTTATAGCACTGTTTACTCGGACGCCAGGCGTGGAAATAGTTATCTTCGCCGCCACTAAAAATCAAGTCTTCATCAAAAGCACTCCAAAGAACACTATAGAGCAGACCTCTGTGTCCCCTAAAGTTGATTAATGGCGTCTCATTTAAAACATCCCATATTTGAGCGGTTCTGTCATACGATACCGAAACTAATTTATTTGAGTCGTGTGGACACCAACTCATGGATGAGATTCTGTCCGAATGACCCCTTAAAACGTAAGTGGGCTTAGAAACTGTAGGGACAGACTCTGTGCTTTCAATTTGATCGTTACTGGAGTTCAAATAATTCTTTAATGCATAGCAATGAATGTTATTGTCGTAGGAACTAATGGCCAACCAATTGGAGGTCACGTCGTCTTTGCTTGAGTTCCAGCGAAGACATAAAATTGCTTTTCTGAAAGAATTGATTCTAAGCTTTAATTCTAATTTATGGCTTTGATATTCAAACACATCGACAGTTCCGTTCTCATTGCCGACACTCAAGTGCGTGAAATCTGTTTTCCAAAATATTTCACTTCTTCTCTTATCGTCTTTGATGTAATCCATGAAATCGTGGACTTTGTTACTGGAAATATAGTGCAAATACAATCGTCCGCTTTGGTGCACACAGTATAAAGTGGATTCTTCTCTGTCCTCAAGACAAGGGCCCCAAACCAAAGCATATATTTTTGTCCAATCATTTAATGAACTTTTACTAAAATATTTTTGATTCCTTTGCGAACTATGAATGTCCATAACTATTATCTCTCCAATTGATGTACTGTAAGCTAAACGGTTCTCACATTCCGGGTGCCATACAATGGCCAAACCTTTGGAATCCTTCGATTTGGAAATGGGAGGATATCTGCGCTGATTCACAACATTCAAGTGTTGGTCGAATTTGATTATATGATATCCGTCTCCAATAGCAATGGCCACTCGTGACGGGTCTATGGGTGAGACAGATATGTCATGTAATCCATGACTGAATGTGCAAAAGGAGTCGACAGCTCTTCTCTCATTCAAATCCCACCCAAGTATTTGGTGGTCGAGTGAAGAAGTGATGGCAAACATAGTGTTGCTGTCGATCGCAATACTGAATACGACTGAACTGTGAATTAAAGCTTTATTTTTATAAAAAAGCATTGGTTTATGAACTCGTATTTTACTGTCCGGGGGTTTATTCGGAATATCAATCACAAGCAGTTCTCCATTTCCAGAACCGATAAGGACTTCAAATTTTTCAGTGAATCCAGTGTTGGGCACCACTGCCAGAGAGAACCAGTTTTTGTTTTTGGATTTATTCGCATCTAATTTAATGTCTGCGATGTTATACTTGCGAACGACGTCCCAGACTTTGACGAACCCATCGCGCGATACCGACGCTAACACTCCCTCATCATATTGGCCTTTAGTCCAACTGAACGCAAGCGAACAGATGTCGTCGTTATGACCAGAAAGACTCTGTTCCCCATTCATAGCCGACAGACTCTCCAGATATAAGATAGTTATGTCTCCATTCATATAACTGTTAGAATAAGTGAATTATTTATTTGATAAATGTCTCCGAACGCTAATCACTCACCCAATGGCCAGCTTTTCGTGTCCGCAATGACTCGAAGCGATACAAGAGATGGCAATTCTGTTCTGATAGTTGTCTCCAATCATTAATTTATTGACGACATTAGTCTTTATATTCCAACTAATGATAACCGAATGCATGCAATAGTAAACAAATGGGTTGTCATTAATGAGCGCCCAATCGGCCGATAGGATCTTCTTCGACGGCAAATCCAATTCACTTATGTCTACCTTTTGGTAAATCATTTCATTGCTATAGCAGTCCATAACCGCTGCCTCGCCTTCATTGGAACCGATGAATAGATGAGGGCTTTTGAGAGCAGTTTCTCCTCTTTTAGCGAATTGAGTGCACGATATGATTGTCTTTTGGTTGTGAAACACATTCAGACAATTGTGAGCTTTGATTGTCTTCTTGTCTGCAATGGTCAGCAAACAGAGCATAGATCGGGCCCCGTATGAGCACAGGACGCGTTGGCCATCGGCTGACGACCATATGTCCAGACATGAGGGCAGAAACCAATTACAGAACGGACCCAAAGAGTACTCCACATTCATGTCTTGGTTTGCCTGTTCTTTCATTTACTTTACGTAACTTTGCGTTTGTTTTCGTTTAAATAATTCACAGCAAAACTCACTTACAATATATGATAAGACCCTAAGTATTGAATCGACAAATTGGCTGAAAATTAGTTCTCAATTCATATGTATTTAATTCTAATAATTATTGAAATTATTATTAAGTTATTATTTATTGTAAGTCTTTGTAAGAAATGTTTAATTATTTAATTAAATAAATATAATGTAATTATAATTGGATTGTATTGTATGTCCAAAACACGTGTTTCATCTTTTGAAGACTTATGTGTGATATTTAGGACTTTTAGAAATAAAACTCAATTGAATTTTGTATTTAAAAAGTATTTATTATTTAAGTTTTGAATTTGTTTACATCAATGACTGAACTTTTGGATAATTTTAGTAAAATTAATAATTAATTTAAAAAATATCATTTATTAGTATTAATATATAAATTATTACTTATATTAAACATTACATTAGATTATAATTACTGTAAGAATAAATGGCACAAAACAATGACATAAAGGAGGAGAAAGATATGAATGAATGGATTATCGCATTTCGTGGCGCAGAGTCTCGCCTGTGGTTTGGAGTTTATAACGGATTAAATGTCGTCAAAAAAGAGAGATTTGTTAAGAATTATAGGATTAAGGAATTGGATTCGAGACTAACTCGAGAGCGGATTAGGGCTGAAGTGCGGGCTATTATGAAGATCAAAGACAAGTGTCCAGAATTGGGAGCTTTGATGCCAACCATTCTGTTTGTCGACCAAAACAACATAATTATGACTAAAATTGAAGATTCAGTCAATGTTTGCGAATATTTGATTAAAAACAGTGACAATGAAAAGCAATTGAGTGAAGAAGTGATGACTAATTTGGGCCAAACTATAGCTCAAATCCATAATTGCGGTGTAATTCACGGCGACTTAACCACTTCCAACTTCTTGGTTCAACTCAATCAACAAAACCAATTAATACCAATTGATTTTGGATTGTCTTCATTCTCCACGTCATCAGAAGACAGAGGTATTTGAAAATCAATTCATCTTTTATTGGATTTGTTAATGAAAGCCGAATGTAATGAGTGATTGATTTTAGCCGTAGATCTCTATGTTCTGGAGAGAGCAGTAATCAGTACTCATCCGAATATAAACTTTGAAACAGTTCTTCAGACGTACGACAAATATATAGACAAAAGTAAAAACGATGTCTTAAAACGTTTAGAAGCCGTAAGACTTAGAGGAAGAAAAAGACTTCTTATCGGTTAAGCTTTGATTAACTGTTTTAATATAACTTATATTTAAATTATTATTTAAAATATTTATGAATTTTGTTAATAAATATTTGATTTTAGAACAGTTTTGGATTTGTTTTGATATTTTAAATAATCGATTGCTGTCTAAAAAATTTATCACTCGGTTTGACTGTTGAGTGCGGAGTCATATTCATTGTGTTAATTGTGGAGACTGTGGAACCCACTGTGTTAGACCCAGTGCTTTCTTGCATTATAGAGCTGTACATATTGAAGGCCACGAACAAACAGCATAAGATAATTGGCCCAAACAGTGCCCCTTCAAACCCTAAATAGAAGACTCCGCCCGCTATCGCTAAGCCAGTGAGATATGGGTGACCACTAAACAGACAATTAATTTTAAAATCTAAATGTTTTCCAATAAATTCAATAAATATTTGAATACCTTTTGATTTCGCTATAAATAGTTGTGTCGACAAAAAATGAGGGAAAATAAGCGGAAACTAATAGAAGCACTGCTTTTGTTCTCTGGCTTTGAACGAAAAATAACTCTAAAAATGCTGGAAATGAGGCCCAAAAAGCGCTGAGAAAGGGTACGGCACCTAACACTGCGGCCATCACTGTATAAAGTTTTTAAAGCATTAATTTAGCATAACTTAGACAAAGGGTTGGTGTCGTACCGGAAGGTATGAAAACAAAGTTGACATCAAAGATGGTGTGTATGAGCCAAGTGTTGAGTCCATAGAAAACAGACATTTTAATGGATGCGGCGAACACTCCATTTATGGCCTCCTCTACAGCGCAACCAAATTTACTATATATACAGCCATTGGTAGGGTTGGAACCACTTGTTTGCTGTGATTTCACTTCAGACGGGAATATTCTATTGACCAGTTCTACCGGTTTGTAATACTCGCCGCTCGCGGACAAGAGATAGAAGAGCGCAGTCGTGAATATAATCTGTTAATTGAGTGCATTATTTGTCAAAATATAACTTAATTTTAATCAATTGTTTGCAAAACTAACAAAACTGAAGACCAAATTCATGAGACCTAATCCGCCGCCCAATAGTGTAGAAAATACTGCAGCGATTGCAGTGAACAGTAGTGTAACGTTTCCTTTGAGAAGAAGCCAAACGGAATCGAAAACAGATATCAAAGTATCGATATTTTCTTTAACAATATTGAAACACAGGGTTAAGTCCAGGGTTTTTAATGCATTGTAGAGCTTATCGAAATCATACGGTCCTTTCTTTGGGAAAATATCCGTCTCATTGGTGTTACGTATGAGCCATAAGTGGTAAGCCCTGTCCCATATCTCCAGTATTTGTTTCTCTACAACTTTGGTTTTATTCTCATTTGTGTCGACATTGAGTGCATTCCTTATAAAATTCTTGATGTATTCGCGTCCGTATTCATAGCCATTCCTCACCACTTCATCGAGCATTCCGTGCATTCCATTGAAGCTTTCGGGCAAAAGTTGAGTCGATTCGGGATAATAACTGATTGTGGCATTGAATACATTACTCATCAAATCAATTAAATGTAAACTTTCGCCATAAATCTGAGTAATAGTTGAATAATTGAATTAAGATTTCAATTCAAAACAATAGACTAAAACAGACCTGAATTGACATAAAAATAGTGGCGAATAGAATGGAGACTATAGTTATGCATATAATTGACAAACTGGTCAAACCATTCAGGGATGTCTCGATTGTATCGATTATCTTAAAAATAAATTATAAATATAAATATGAATTCTATAAATCTTTTATAATATGTGTTGAATAATCATAGACCAAGAGAAACGAAAATGCCCAATTACATCTATTTATTCAATTACCCCTTTATTCTAATGAACGAAAATTGAATTTATCTTTGATTAGTCCGATAGAAAAATCGGATAAAAAATCTGTGGTAAAAAAGATGACTAATCAAAGATCAATTCAACTAAAATCATTTTGACATTTCATATCGTGAATGAACAGACAATTATAATAGTAATAACTATTTGTAAATAAAAAAAATGAATGAATAGTTGTAGTTTGACTTTTACAAGGGGGCTTGACTTTACATGTGTAGGGGTGGCTCAACTGCAAAAGATTAGGTTATTTTTTGTATCAAATGATGGATTCTTAAGTTTTTAGATAAAATTTATCCAAATTTTACTGGTTTATATGAGATGGGGTAGTTTATCTTACTATTGTCCTGGTTTTGTTGGCGGTGAAAATTTGCGGCTTTTATTGAAAACTATTTTATACCAAATTAGTAAAACAATCTCTCGCACAGTTTATGCGCTTTATATTAAGCGCCTGTTTTACTAATATCTATTCAATTGGGATCAAAATATGTAATTAAATAATCCAAGAATGCACTCGTACACTTGGGTGATAAATTGTGAGGGTTCAATTCTGTAAAATTTATAATTCAGTGTTTGTAAATTGCAATTAAGCCCACAATAAATGTACACAATATTGATATTATGATACTCTGAAACCTAGTTCTTCCAAAATTTGGGCAAAGATTCTTTATATTTAGGCTCAATTACAACAAAATATGATAAAATCCTTATAAATATAAAATAAATACCACTTTATCTCCGATCAAAAAATAATTATAAGAATTTCGTATCAATGGATGGAATAAAGCTTTTCTTCGCTTTTGTATAAATCCACTAAATCTGTGAATATTATTGAATATAAGATTCCAAATATAAGTCCAGCCCATTGTCAATGATTTCAAGATTACTGGTATTAAAACCAAACAAATTAAGTATCGGTGCGACCATATCTGCACTAATACCACTGCCCACAGGACTGCATATAAATACGAATTACTTTTATATTTATTCTCTGTATTTGTTGCAATCGAACTATTCCTGTCATTTAACGTATCACTTCTGGCAATAGTCTGAGGCATAGGACTGGTGCCCACGGATGCGAACTCTTTTTGAATGTCAGTCAACACATTTTGATCTCGCTTTCCATCATTTATGTCAATCGATTCCTCATTTTCTTTGGTTTTACACAAAGATATTATAGTCATTGCAAACGAATATAAATGAGTTTTAATTTTGGCCAAACCGTCGATTTGATCGGTCGGACTTGACTGAGACTGTGCTGTGATTAAGGTCTTAGTCAGACCTATCAGTATAATTGAGATTACAATTACGATCAATATATGACCTAAAGTTCCGATCCTTGAAATCATATGAATAAATAAAAACATAGAAACAAAAGGCGCACAAAATGTCAAATATTGATGCGTAGACTCAGACCAACCGAATGACAGAGCAGTCAAATAAGCAATTGTCAGAGTTATTGCCAAAGTATTGCTACAATTGGTTAAATACGATAAGACTATAGAAATTAAGTGAATTATATTTTCCATTAAATTATAGCCAAAATTATAAACCGTTAGTAAAGAATCGGCGGATAAGTCCTTAAAAAAGATAAAAAGTCCGATAAATAATATTATTTTCCAATATTTTTGGAAAAATTTAAGCATTGAATCGACGATATTATTAATGATATAAAAGGGCAAAAGTATTGTTCCGACAGTTATTGGTCTGCAGTCGCTCTTCAGATCTTTGATCCAATTCTCAGAATAGAGTAATAGTTTTCGTTTGAAGGGATGGAGTGCTGACCCGCAAAGTATGGCCCAAACCAGTGGCTGAAGGAATGGACGCAAAATCCAATAACAAAAATATATTATTATTATTACAAACATTAAGAATATTAACGCAATTGAGTTATAAAATCCAGATTTTAGTCCCTTTTCGTGAACCGGAATAATAGCATTGAATACTTCATTAAAGCCCACAAATGGAGACCGAAGTGAAGACCTCCAGGTGTTGGACAACGTATTGACTGTTGCGGTGGTCGGGTTTGTGTCCCGAGTGGTCACTGTATTACTGGACACTTCACTCATTTCCGTTAATTATCACAAATTGATTTCAAACACTTTAAAGGGAGTAATGCTTTGGACTGAAGACTAAGTATGAGATGAAGACATAAATCGTGTTTAAAGTCATATAACGTCGACTCAGATCTACATTGCGTTCAACTAATGACTAATAATTTTTAAACCACTGTTTAATACATTAATGTTTATTATAAACTGATAACAGATTTTAAACTTCAGACAAATTTGACAAAAAATATAAACATTGAGTCATCTGTTGTTCAATAGTTAACCGATTGGTTCATACATTCAATACATCTCTAAATGTAGTTTCAATTCATTTAAATGTTTAATAATTTCAGATTAATTCAAATGAAAATACTCTGAAATTATGAAAAAATATTAAAATAAAATTATTTTAGACTTAAATATAAACATTTGATAAGTTTATTGAATTAGTTTTTCAATGCTTTCAATATTAATAAATGAGTTGTAATTTATTGAAAGCAAACAAATAGAGAGGTCTTTAAGTCATATCATAAAAGAGTGAAAACAATAACAAAATTATTAGTATTTTTACTCTATTTTTGTTTATTAATTCATTATTTATTATTAATATTAAGTTTAGATTTAATAATTGAATTGAATTAAGTCTTAAATATAGAGACAAACGATTGTCACAAAAGAATTAAAATCAATAGAAATAAATAATATTTGAATCGATTGGTCGGTTGTGTTGGTATGGATTGCGTGACATTCGTGGCCACACGTCGTAACGGAAGGGCTCTTTGTTTCGGCGGTTTCTTCTATCACATCAACAAAAGTGTGGACGAGAGGTCTTATTGGAAGTGCCGGACAAAGGGCTGCAAATCGACTGTTGTGACCATCAATGATGTGATCAGTTCTAGTTCTGGTCAACACCAACACGAGCCCAATGACTCACGGGTTGGCACAACCAATGACACAATCACTCAAACCAGTAATTGTAATAAAAATAATGCCAAAACTGCGCCCAAGAATGCAATTAATGGCAAACAATTGGTTTTGCTTTCGCCGCAAAATAATTGTCTCAAAAGACAACGAAATAATGAATTTTCAAATACTTTTAATAATAAAAGATTAAAATCAACTAATAATAGAAATTGTAATTCAAGTAATAATTACGTGGAATATGAATACAATAATAGCGATAACAACTCCTTTCCATTAATTACTGAACATATGAGTAGTGAAGAAGTGATGGATTCGTTTGTCAATCACTTGAATGTTCAGATAGAAGTGGACGAAAGCGGAAAAGTCAAGTTAGAGGACATGTCCGATGACAACAATTATGATAACAACGATTCAAATGAGTTGTTGGCTGAGTGTTCGGCGCCGAACGCCATTCAACTGATGCCAAACATCGACATTAAGCCCAATAGTATTTACTTCACAAACAGTTACACAAATATCGAACATTTCGATATCGAAATCAATAATCTCTTTGAAGTCGTTCGTCAGTCGGGTTTCAATAGTTTAGATATCGAACAGATCTCTAATGATTGGGAACTCTGGAAGAGAAGGTATTTAGAGCTGAAAAGAGCCAGAAATAGAGCAAAACAGAGCACTTCTAATGGATATAACGATAGAGAGATTGAAAACATGAAATTACAGCTCGAGATTGCGGTCAACGCCCGAACCAATGCCGACCGGGAGTTGAAACGAGTCCAGAACAGTCTAAAAGAGTCGCAAAACAATGTTTCGGCGCTTCGATCGGTTCTGAAGAAAAACCTTTTGAACGGATCTAACAATCAATGCATAGCTCTCGTCAATGAAATCAATGAACTTAAGCGCAAAGTGAGCGCACAGGTAGAGACACACCAGTCCAACCTCAATGAAGTGAAACGACTCCTCTGTTTGGATGACAACGACTTGAGGACAGAGTTCGATCAGTTGGCACAGGAAAGGGACGATGTGTTAAAAGTGAGTAGAATTACATTTTCAATTCCTTTAGAAACATAATTCTTATAAACGTCTGAATCACTCAGTTATCGATTAAAAGATTAATTTACGAAAAGAATTTCTATGTTTTTGTTTTTGAAAAATATAAACATTTGGAATCAATTTCTTAATAAAACTTTAATACTTAACCAATAAATAAAATATAGAATAATATTTGCAATAATAAGACTAATCTTTTTTACGTAGGAGAGGGACGAAGCACTCAAAGACAACTTTGAACTGAGACAACAGATAATTATTCTTAAAAGTCAATTGTCTTCGTTTGTCCACAAATCAGAGTAATGTTTGGCATATATTTTCACTACTAATTAATGCTTTATTTCTTGTATTTGATTATTGAAAAAAAAAATTTAGCAAGTTTTGATTATTTATATTGAGTTATAATTTTTTGTCGTTTATATCGATTATTGATTAATTTTCAAAACTACTTAACTCTTCAAAACTCTACTTTTGGAATAACGACTAAAAAGTTTTTTTTAGTAAAAAACAATAATAAATTCAATGCAATAATATTTATAGAAAAACTACAATTAAATGATTTATATATTGATTACTGAATATAATCTTAGAGTAAGTTTACATTTAAGAAATGCTTTTATTTAAAGTCTTCAATAATTTTTATAGTATATTAAATTGAGAGCTTTTCAAAGCTTTGATGAATAAATTATATAATTTCTATGTTTAGTAATAAAACGGGAAATTAATTGTGAGTTTATTTGAAAATTGATAAACATTTCTATTTATATTATTTAATTAAATCTTCCGTTGCGTTACTAAAAAATAATCATTTGATACATTGGTTTAATTATATCAATAAATATATTTCACATTTATTTTACATTT
>JAQFXN010001440.1:0-15333 GCA_034693365.1 Liacarus xylariae
TCACTATAAACGTACATATTTCACTAGTCTTTGATAGTATTGTTATTAAATATCATTCACTATAAGCGGATATTCACAATAAGCGGGTTCACTATAAACGATTTTGAGTGTAGTAACAATATATATAATTGATAGCTATATGACTGATATCAGAGGCATATCTGACTGAAGCCGGGCAGTTCAACATGTGCAGTTTTTTGGAAATCTTAAGTATGAGTTGTGAAAAATAATAGTTTTCATTTTGTTGAATTCTAATAAGACGGATTCTAACAAAATTGATTTTAACTTACAGTGTTTTGCAGATTATTTTACTTTTATTTTTATGCATTTCCTATTTAATGAATATATTAAGAATTAAGTTGAAAAGTCTTTGTATTCAATTACATTAATTCAGAGCAGAGATATTCTATGCCTGGTGATTTTTGATAAGAATCATACAAGCCAGTAAGCAACACAGACAGTTTCGTTTTGCAATGCTGGAATGTATTTTCCTTTATATGTAAGCGATTTCGTTGGATATGACTATAAATAGAGGAAAAAATTGCTTTAAATTTTCAGTATTGCAAAAAGAAACTCTGTTTTGCTTACAAACTCTATTGGAATTTATTGATAATTTAATGCTATTCTCTTATCGAAATAGACGTGCATGGAATATCTATGAATCAGAGAAAATAATTCAAAAAAGAAAAAATATTCTCTGAATAAATTCTAATAAATTCTATGTTACAGTACTTATAAATTCTATATTATTATTATTTTCAAACAAATATATTCAACTTATATAGATTCCTATTGAATACAAAGCCTATAAAATATTTTAATAAAATATTATGTTTACAGAAAGGTATTGATTCGGAGTCTTTATTCCTAATGAATTGGCGAATAAATTTTAAACACAATTTCTTACAAAATTATAAAATGATTTATTTTGTAATACTAATAAGTATTATAAAATTCTGAGACATATATAAAATAATTATACATTTATTATAATAACCTAAATTCGAATTGAGTTTTGTATATACAGTAATATATTATCTTTATTTTATTTAAATGCAGAGTTTAGTGATAGAGATATTTTCATGATCTATTTTATGATCAAATGAAAGTTAATTTGCAAACAAGTGTTCCGGGCAAACCCTGTTTCTATTTATAGTGTGTTGTGAATCTCAATTGGCAACTCCCAGGATCTTATGGAGTAGAGTCTCTTTCATGACTACTAAACAAGAAAAGTGAGGATTTCAAGCAATGAGCGGCTCTATCATTGTAAACCAACACAAATTTAATCTGCACAGCTAGTAGATAAAATAAATATTTCGTTTCATTTTATTATATTTGATTAATCTGTGACCGAAAGGTTAATTTCAATATTAAACAATTCGAAATAAAAATTTATTATGAAGAGTTTCTATTAATGACTAGGTTTTCATTTTAAACTAAAATTTGGCATGTAATAACATTAAACATAATACTCAAAGGTTCATCTATTAACTGTGCAGATTAATTTTGTGTTGGGTTTATATAATACAATGTAAAAGGACTAAAAGTTGTTACAATTATTAGTGTAGTTCTGTGCCAAATTTTAGTCTTTATATTTTATTATATAAAGGATGTCTGATTTCTTTTATTACACTTATTCTTTGTTTATTAATCTCTAAATATTTAAAGAATATCATCATTTAGATTTTCTCATCAGATATCACAAGACTAGGGATAAATATTTTAGGCTTGTTTTTCATTATTTTTTGAGTTCACTAATGTCCACCTTATATTATTCGTAAAATAAATTTGTATCTTTTTTATATTACATAAATATAATAATTGAAATCTATCATATCTAACATAAAAGTAGGTAACAAGCCATTATAAGCTCGCCCGCCCACCTGTCGCGTTATCACGCATGATTTCACAAACGGGTTTTTTGAGCCACATTAACCCTATTAACCACATTTGCATAATTTTGCTCCAATCATGGTCTAATTTTGTGCAATTTTTACCTTATTTGTATATTTCACCTATTTTTACATCTTTTCAAATTTTGTGTATTTCTGTATGTAAGATCATACTTATGGTTTATTCAACAGCTACTACTGTAGCGTTATAAAGAGCACACTTGAATTCTAGTTAACTTTTAAACCAACACTCAAAATTTAATACAGGTCATACTGTACAAAAATCATTACTAATCAATGATTAGTAATCATATAAAAGAATAAAAATGATTTTAAAATTAATTAATTTCAAGTAATGTTCGAATAGAATTAAGTCAAAAATAAAAGTGTAAAATAAAAGCAATAAAATCAAAGCCTATTGCTCATGTGACAAATGGGCTGGAAGACTTATAAGGGCTTGTTACCTACTAATAACAATCCCTTAAGGATTATCTATGGGATTTTTTATATATGCCCTGTATTTTATTGAAAAATATCTATAATACCCAGTGATTGATATTTTACAAGTGTAATAAAAGAAATCAGACACCTTCTACTAACTTTTACTCGAAATCTTCAGTTACGCACCTAAACCTACTTTGATATTCACTGCACCAAACTATGTCGTTATTTTTAAATATGTTAATATAAAAAACGGAGTATATAGCAAAATGCCCCTTACCAGAAACTAGTGGTTAATTTGTTGATCATAATCAACGAGCTTTTGAACACTCGTGGAATTTTGAGGATTTAAGAAAAAAATATCCCTATTTATACAATTTTGACTCGATAGACCTTGATTATCATTGCTTAATATTCTATTTTGATTACGCTGAACATCCTTGCGTGCCCTTCATTGTTAATAAAGTCCATTTAAACTGACTGTAATTAAGTTTTTATAATTTTAGATGCATTCAAATCCAATAAAAGAAATGAGGATTTATTTATAGCTCTACAGTAGCCGTATTCCCTCAAACATTTATACTGCAACTCATATTAAGATTAAAGCAGAACTAATGCACATATTGTTTTCAGTTAAACTCAAGATATTTTTAATTGTACCACAGCTACAAACTCTTTGAATATATCCAAGTATTGTTCATTAATAATGCTTAATATATTTCCTACTCATTATCAACTCATATAAAAAACTTATTAAAGATTATTAATTATGACTAAAAAATGAAACATTATTAATGAACAATACTCGGATATATTCAAACATTTTGTAGCTGGTGGTACATTTAAAAATATCTCGAGTTTTACATTTCAGATTAAAATTTTTCAAATAAAGAAAGTTTAAATGTATGAAATTGGATAAATCAATCTTATATACTGTATTGAATTTTAGAAAGAAGATTTTTCTATTTTGTTATAATGATTCTCATTTGCTGTAAAATATAGTAGTTAAGTTTATACAAATTTACTTTATCTTAAGAGCAAATAATACTTCATTTGAAGTATAACTAAAATTAATATTATATATTAATAATATTTAATATAATATGCGCACAATTATTAAAATTTGCTATTAAACTAACTTAATTTGGAGAAAAATTTACCTTTTAATTTATTTGTTTTTCACGATAAGTAAATTTAAATGACGACAAGTTAAAAGTTTGAATTTATCATTGAACACGAAAAGTGTGCGTGAACTTAGGACTTGTAATTGTTGTAATATTTATCGAGATTTCAGACAAATGTACTTTGGGTACATCATTATATAGTTTTTCTCATTGATTGAACTAAATTATGAATTAATTGAACGTTTTAGGAGAGTTATCGAATACACAGCTTATTCACGAGATCTGAGCCCCATTGAAGATATATTTAGAATATTGAGACATCACTTATAATGGTCTCATTATTGGACTAGTTTTAGTCATACCTTTTATCAGCCATTTTATAGTTCATTGGTTGTAATCTCTATTTATTCTATACTATTAAGGCTACGTAGCATTATATGTATTAATAAGTGGTACGTGACAATTGATGGATTGACGCATTGACAGTGATTGATGACTCTTACTATAGAAATAATAAAGACCAGACAATAATGGGTATCGAATGTCAGATATTAATGGGTAAAAATACTTATATATATAAATGCAAAACACTGTCGGATTAGGCGCCATTTTGACGTAATAATGTAAAACCGGTTTTTAATTCAATTTACACTTATAACGGTTATCTCTCTGACCTCTAATATGAAACGGTTTCTGATTCGTAAAATTTCGGTAGCAGGTAAACTGGACTAGTTCATTGTTAACATTTAATATTAGTTATTTTCCATGTATTTAGCGCTGACACTTTTTTTAAAACCTATTTAAGACATTCATTTCTTATATTGTGTACTCGTCTAAACCATGCGTATAAAGAATTTTAATTCTAGTAATGGTTGTTTTCCGCTATTGTCTAATTATTGTATGTAAAATTTAGTGATTTCTCATATGTTAGACGTGTTTCTATACCAACGCCTTTCTATAGCATTTGGTGAATTTTTAGACAATAGCGGAAAAACAACCATTACTAGAAATAAGATTGTTTATAACCATGCGTCCATTCAGTTGACTACCAAACGTGTTCTTTATTTATATTTTCTTTTATATCGCATTCATTGCAATTTTACTGTATTTTAATATTTTATTATTATTTGTTTTATAATAAAAGTTTTATACAAAAGTAGTGCTAATTGTATTTTAATGTGATTATTATTGCCACTCGAACACTGTCCTCATGTCGACTCCGTATTCATCCGAATAGTCGTGGAAACAGAGCGGATTGGTTTACCTCCTCAACATAGAAATAGTTTCCCTCCAATAAGAAGCGGTCGTCACAATATTAAAACAAAAATGTAAATCTATAAAAACTCATAAATCTGATCTTTAATGATTTTACTAATTTGTCAAAACTGGGATATAATTGCTAAAAACGTTCGATTAATTCATAATTTAGTTTTATAAATAACAAAACCATAAAATGATGTAATTCTTAATTCAGGTGCAATAAGTACTGCTAATAATGTATTCTGAATAAAATTAAGAAATATTGTTAACTATTGATATTTGGACGACTACAACAAGTTGTACTCCTCGTGCAAATTAAAAATACCTTAGAAATAGAATCAAATAAAGCAAAATCTTACAAGAACAAATAGTGACAATTTATCTTAACTTGCAATATAATTGCACTATAATATTCACATTCATATAAACTCTTTACAATTTATTTCTGCAAGCATAGTATACATTATCTTAGTTCACTGGCTCAATGTTGTTGTATATGAGTAATCCGTGAACGACACCTAATTTTGTGTTTGAAAAGAAACCTGATTAATTGATAGAAACTCATAATAACAAAATTTTATTTTAAAATTATTTGATATTGAGGTTAAGCTCTCGGTCACAAATAGTCAAATGTAAAAAACATTAAGCTAATACACTAAGAAATAGTGAGGTATGCATGCAGAAATAAATTGTAACGAGTTTATATATTTAATATTGAATTCCATCTGTATTGTGTATTCTATAGCAGCAATATCACTTTCAGTGCAACACATTTTCAAATGCCTCCAATGTTGTAGATAAAGAATATTCACTGTATTTTGAAAACTTAGGGGAGAGGTGCACCTCGCGGAGAGGCTAAAGGACTACTTGAAAAATTTCCGTGCTAGAACCCCACCCCCCCCCTCTACGACATCCCTAGTTACATTAGACCTCTCTTCAAATATTGCACTAGAAAAATTGTAAAATTTCTTTAAACTTTTATTGCCAATCAATTGCTGTGAATCCAAAGGCCATTTCATATAAATTATATTTTGGGTTTCATTAATTTAAGACTATTCTATAAACTGTTAAGTTATTTAAATCTACACAATTAAACCCCACAGAATTGATCAATATTTTAATTCTCACTTATGTATATCAATAATCAGCGAAACTTTCAAACAGCAGTGGGTGGCGACCACCTATTGTAAATTCAATTGAACTTATATTTTAATTAATTTGCTCTAATTTTTTAAAGGTGTAACCAAACAAGATATATCCGTCCGCCTAAAATTGTGATCCTGTACAATAGTATAAATTCCAACCAGGCTGATTTTGGTAAAGCTAATCTCTCTCAAGTCTTCATTCATCCAGATTTTCCGGAGAATGCCTCGTCAGATGTTGCCCTGGTTCGTTTAAACGAGTCAATACAATTCGATAATCGATTGCTTGCAAACTCTGTTTGTTTGCCTAAAAGACGTATTTATAATACAGAAGAAGAATATGCTATACTAAGTGGATGGGGTGTGCAATCCGAAGATGATGAGGCTATATTTTAAAAGACACTGAAAATGAATTGGACTTTAGTCCAACACTTGTATTTTATTATACAAAGCTGAAACCAGTCACAGTCCCCTGATTAATTCAATTGAAGTATGTTCCTTTTCCAAATGGAACCTTGATGTGTATGGTATGTTAAAACAAACCAATCTTCGTATTTGTTAAAATTATTTTATATTTTATTTTCAATTATTCTTGGTAAATTATTCATTAGAAAAATATATAGTTAATAACTTAACAGAACTCTCACAGCCTATCACAATGTGACAAATCCGTTATTGAGATATAGGCGAATCTAAACATTTGTACAAGCAATTTCAAAAGACTAATCAAATAATATAAAATTAAATGCCGTAGACCGAGAAGGAGGCTCAGGAAGACATGACGATCGCACATATAAGAGTTGTGCGATCGACTGGGTTTATCTCAGAATTGAGTGTCGGATAGGAGTGAATGGAGGTTCACGATTGCCGACCTCCAACCCCGACCCAAAAGGATAAGGGGTTACGAAAATGAATGAATGAATAAATGAATAAAATTAAGCGAAACAGTAAAACAAAAGTGGTCCACTACCTGTACAGTTTTAAGAAAAAGCTAGAGTTTAAGTTATTTTTCTAATTTTGTTAAATTTTTTGAAACAACATAATTAATCTTTATGCTTATGGGTGTTGCGCCAGAATTTTGGGAAATAAAAAAATTTTCTGTTTTTTAAACTAAATATGTACATGCACACATCTGAAATTTTGAAATAATTTTGATTCCATTTTATTACAGGAAGATTCTGGAGGACCAATATTTCAATTTTACAATAATCGAGCTGTGCTTATTGGTGTTGCAAATAGCATCACAACTAAACCAGCAGAACAGTGTCCTCTGGTGAAGAATGGCACGTGAGCAAGCTGGGTTAGAGTGTCCTTCTATGTAGACTGGATTATAGGTGTTGTTACAAACAATGAACAATAATTTAAATGATATTCAGATAAAACAATATATGATAACCAACAGCTTTGAATTTCGCTGTTATCCTCAACAATGCATTTGAAATAGGATTTTTGAATCTCAAATATTCAATTTTGACCTATCCCATCAGAAAGAGGCTATAAAATGGCACATAATTTCACATGGAACCATATTTCTATCTCTTATGGTTTATGTTTTAAAAGTATATTCTCGATGATAACAGCGAAATTCAAAGCTGTTGCTCATAACTCTCACAAATCTTCAATTGCACCCAATTTTGTGGTCAACTTTTTGCGCCATTCATTCATTTATACGCTTGGATTGAGTTATTTTGTTCACTTGTAGGTCATATACCTTTCACTTTCAATTAAATTATTTTCTCTGAAACAATATATGTTAGGATACAATACTTCGAACAATGAATTCTTATGCCAATTGAAAATACTTTAATACTTTATTGAAGACATAATTTTATTTCACTGTAAGGACTATTGGACGTGACTTTCATATGAAAACTTTTTATGATTTCCTCATAACTTATATATTCCCGTAATTAATATAAAATATCGCCTAATCTTAAAAATTCTAATTTTTAAAATAATCTTTTAGAACAAATCGATATAACAATACAATCACACAAATTATTAAATTTTTCAACTGTATAGGGAAAGGGAGGAATTTGAAAATTAAGGATAGAAATAGTAAATGCAAATACACAGCTGCTGTGCCCCCTCTCACCAAATGTCTCTATATTTAATATTCTATAAAATCTAAATTTAATACAAATTCTGTTTTAAAACTTAGAACTATATTTTGTTTTATTTCAATTCGTGTTTAAAAGTTGAACAGCTTTTACAGTTAGAGTAAGAAAGTCTGAATTAAATGAATTTTTCTTTGCTTTCACTATAAAATCCAAAAGGATTTATATTTTCTGAGCAAAGCATACATTATATTGAATTTGTAAATTTCTTCAATTTGTTTCCTATTGTTTTATAAAGACATGGAGTAAATGAGTGAAAATTTTTATCTGTCTTCTCTTTAATTAATTCATTTAATATAGCTTTTGCTTCTTTTAACTTATTATATGAACAACTAATTGATTATTTAGTGGTTTTTATAAGTTAGTGTTTTTATGAGTAGTAATAAACAAAAATTAATTATTCCTTCAAAACAGAACATTCAATATATACCGAAAACAAAGAGAATGGGTATTCGCATATCTGTGACTTCTGTCTATACGAAGGACAGGGAAACTTTACCAGTTATGGCTATCCATTGCATTACAGAAACAATCTTAACTGCACTTATAGAGTGATGAGAATCGATGAATCGGATGTTTGCGAAGTCGAGCTCTTCTTTCATGACTTCGATATTGCCATCTCTTCCCTGCCCTCCACTGCTTTCCAAACGTCCAGAAATAATGGCAAAGAGAACGACTGTCTCGAAGACTACTTCGAAGTAAATGAACGCAAATATTGCGGCACCGGTTGGAGACATGAGTCAGAGATAATCAGTTTTCCATTGAATCAAAGAGAACTCGTTTTTAGATTCGTTTCGAATGAGAAAACAAATGGAAGAGGATTTTGGGCCGAAGTTATACGAAGACCGAACACTTGCTTTGGAACTCGACTCAAAACTCAGGCCTCAGAAGTTTGCGAAGAGAGGTTCTCAGAAATAGAATTCGAGATCAAAAGTCCTCGATTTCCAGATAACTATCCCATGAATTCCGACTGCGCTTATTATGTCAGACGAGTTAATGAAGACGTTTGTGGACTCGAAGTCTTATTTTTCAAGTTCGACACCGAATCGTCTGAAGACTGTGCTTATGATTATCTGGAAATCGATGGACAAAAGTTTTGCGGAACACTTCCCGATAGCGCACAGAATATATTTAATTTCGAAACGGATCAGAAACTGATTTCATTCCAAAGCGATTCACAGATTTCCAAAACAGGATTTCATATTCATTTCAGACAATTAACGAATTGCAATCCGCCATCACTGCCAGCGCCTCCTTCTTGTAATGTTTGCACGAGTGAAGGGTTCGGTGCTTTAGTAAGCTATGGATATCCGGATCACTACAGAAATAATTTGTTTTGCACCTATACTATCGATAGAAGAAATGCTGATTACTGTTACGTGGAATTAGAGTTCCAAGACTTTGAATTACAGAACTCCGATAACTGTGAGGCCGACTATTTACAAGTGGATGGCCAGAGGTTTTGTGCCGAAACTCTCAAACTGACCAAACGTACCATTGCTTTCGATAATAAAGACAAAGGAGTTGTTTTGCTCTTTAAGACAGACGACTCTAAAACCAAAAGAGGATTTCTTATTCAATACAAACAACACGAATGTACTAATGATGTCGTCCAGGAGAAGGCTTCACTACCGCACTCATCAGTACTACCGGTTCCGCACAGTAAATGTGATTATGTTTTCACAGATAGAGAATTCGTAATAAAAAGCGAGAATTTCAGTAAAAGTTATGCAAATAATATGGAGTGTAGTTATTATATTAAGCGAAACACGAGTAAAGTCTGTTATTTAGAGCTAACTTTCATTAACTTCGATGTCGAGGCCAGTCCTGAGTGTCAATACGATTATTTAGAAGTGGGAAATACAGTACGCCTTTGCGGGACATTACAGACTGAGACGGTTCGCACCTATATATTCGACTCCAACGAAAAGCTAATTAAGTTTCATTCGGACGCTTCCAATAACCGAAACGGATATCTAATAAAAGCGGAACAATTGGAATGTAAAGGCGATAAAATCATAAGAAAAATTCAGCCCTCACTCACCACACCCTCAGCATCGGTAGTCTCTCCGACCCATTATAGTGTTGGCGATTCCAGCTTTTGTAGTCAAGTATTGGAACAGCAAGAGTTCAATATATTCAGTCCGAACTATCCGAACCCATACCCTCCAGACCAGGACTGCCTTTATATGATTAAAAAGGTTTCGCCAAATGTTTGCAAATTAGAGGCGACTTTCGATGACTTTGAGATACAACCGAGTGATCCAAATGCTAATTGTAAGTACGATTTCCTCGACTTTAATGGCGTTAGAGTTTGTGGTGAAGTACTCAAAGGCGATATAAGATCCTATTATTTCTCAGCCGAAGCCGAAACCTTTGCCATACATTTCCATTCAGACAATTCTGTCACCAGTTCTGACAGAGCTTTTAGAGTAAATATACGACAAATTGAATGCGAAACAAATCAAATTAGTTCTATAGAAGAGACCCGAAATAAGGATCAGTTCCAAAAAGTATACGATTGTAATAGAGTTTATTCCGAACCAGTTTTCGAACTGCAAAGTCCTCGTTATCCGGAAAACTATCCGAATAACTTGAATTGCAAGTATACTATCCTAAAACAAAGGACAGGTGCGAAGATATGTCAATTGGAAGTCAATTTTGTTGATATGAATTTAGAGAAGTCGGAGGATTGCAGTCGTGATTATCTCAATTTCAACGGACAGCTCATGTGTGGTTCGCTGTCGAGTGAAACGACGAGACATTACTTATTCGAAAGCAATCAATTCGTTATAAACTTTGTTTCCGATCACTACATAAGTCAGAGAGGATTTCATTTGAGAATTCGTCAAAAAGAATGTCCTGAAGACCAGAAACAAGTAATTCGACAGCCGTTTGGCAATGGATTGACTCAATGCGGAGGTGTTTTCAGTGAGTCTTCTTTTGATCTGAAGAGTCCTCAATATCCAGAATATTATGAGAATAACGTCGACTGTGTTTACAGAATTAGACGCAAAAACAATAATATTTGTAAACTTGAACTCCGATTCGTTGACTTCGATGTGGAGCCCAGTCCTGGATGTGCTTACGATTACTTAAAGATCGACGAAAAGAAATTCTGCGGAGATATGAAACCAAATATTATAAAGACATTTGAATTCTATGAAAAGGAAAAGATTTTAATGTTTAAAACTGGAAGTGCGAGCAATAGGAGAGGGTTTCTACTGAAGGCTAACCAAAGAGAATGCGAAACCTATTCGCCGACAACACAAAGCAGTTCTTTAGCTCTTTCGCCAATTCCTTCTATATGTGAGCTATGCTTTACTGAAGTGATGGGAACCATACAATCCTATGACTACCCAAACAATTATCCGCCAAACCTGAACTGCAAATATAAGGTGACGGCACTGCCCGGCAATTGTATGGTTCAACTGAATTTCGATGAGTTCCGATTGGAGTATTCAGAGAGTTGTGACTCAGACTATCTCGAAATCAATAACATTAGGTATTGCGGCAATCAATTAGAAGGAGCGACGCGTATGTATTCACTGCACTCATTGTCGGATAAATCTTAACATTTTCTCTATTACTCAAACAGTTTTGGCATTCAATAAAAAACCCGACGAAATGGCCATTAGGTTTGTATCGAATGCACATAAAAGTTATCGAGGATTTCGGGCTTCTTATACTCAATTGCCTTGCATTGGAGGCGTGCCATCAGGTCATCAACAATTGACTCTTCAGCAACAGCAACAACATTATAAACAACAATATCAACCCCAACCCCAACTTCAACTTCAACGACAACCTCAACAACACCAGAGAACGCCTCCCATTAAGAGTGCGAGCGGTCCTTCACATTATGGATCGGATCGGATCCAAATTGTAGACAATTCTAATGGATTTAATTCATCATTAGTTCGAATTCCATGCGATCGAGTTATATATGATATGGTGTTTGAAATTAAAAGTCCTAATTATCCCAATTATTATTCACCAAATAATGACTGCCTTTACTCTATAAGAAGAGTGGATTCAAATATTTGTAAACTTCGGCTCAGATTCATTTATTTTGATCTCAAGGGAGACTACAAAGAGTGTACCGGAGATTCACTTGAAGTAAATGGAAATAAAATTTGCGGAAGTCTTCCAAATAATACCATTAGTAAGAGATATTCCCAAATATTTTTTATGATTGTTTTAATTTTAATTTTTCACTTCAAAAGAGGAATTTCCGTTCAATTCATACAAAACTTCACTCAGATTTCGATCGGATTCTGACATTTCTTCAGTAGGTTTTAAAATATTAGGCGAACAAATAGGCTGTTCCCCTGAATCCAGAGTCCCTTATAGTCAAACTTCTTCAGAACAATCAAAACAATATCCACCTCACATACCCTCACATTTCGGTCAGTCATCAGTTCAATATACAAATGAAAACACTCTCACATCCTCTCAATCGCAACCCATACCTCAACCACAACCTCGTCCTCCATATTCGTATTCTCCTTCTGTCGATACACAACCGAGTGCTGCATATATTCCGCCGCAACCACAGCCACAGCCTCGTCCTCCCATTCAAATTCAGAATCACTATTATTATCGCTCCCCTCAACCATCGCCTCATTCTTCTCAATCAAAGCCATTTACAGCACATATACCTCCTTCAAGAGGGACATCACATTACGAACAGAACTACGATAGACGTAAAAGTCCCTCGCCTTCAATCACTCCAATTAAGTCTTTTCCTTCACAACAAACGACAAGTTATGATTCGAAAAGTTATTCAGAACCAAATCAACTCTCCAGTAATAATAGACCCTATTCTCCGGCTCAGAGAGTGCACAGTCCTAATAGATCCCAGTCCTACCAAACACAATATCCTCACCAGAAATCTCCACAAATTCATACAAATCTAGAGTCGGGAACAGATTCACAGCAAAAATATTATTCTAAACAAAGTCAAAGCCCTTATACAGAAGTCAGACATAAAATGCAAACCAATTATGAAACACAAACCAATCGATGCGATGAAATGATTCAAAGCATGTATTTTGAAATTAAAAGTCCCAAAGAATCCAATTCTGAATGTGTTTATAGAATTCAAAAAACAAAAGACAGTGTCTGTCAATTGGATATAATGTTCAGTAACTTTGATTTGGGAGATCAGACCTGTCTTAACGAATACATGGATGTCGATGGACAGAGACTTTGTGGCACTATTGCCAAAAACACAATGAAAACTTATAAATTTAATGAACCAGAAGTTGTTATACATTTGAGAACAGAAATGATGGGATTCGGCAAAGGATTTGATATAAAGGCCCGACAGGTAGAGTGTAGTCCACCACAAGACAAGAGTGAGGGGACGTACGCCTATTCACCCCAACGACCCAATGGAGACAATCATGGAATACAATCAAATGAACATTCATTGAGGCCTAACATTCAACCGAATGTCCAAAATATGCCGAAACCACAACAAACCGATAGCTATGAGATCAGTGTTCGGGACCGACAGCCTTACGACACAAGACAAACATCACATATCAAACCAAATAAACCGATTCAGGGGTTTGAGTCTAATTACGATGGATTCGATACTCGTTTATCTTATGGACCCAAAGGATCTGATAAAGGATTGGATTCTATTAGTTCCGAACAGAGATGTCATATAATTTATTCTGAAATTGATTTTTCCATAAAGAGTCCGAACCATCCGAACCCCTATCCCTCAAATATGTTCTGTCGCTATACTCTACGAAAAGCTAATCGAAATGTTTGTGCAATAGATATGAAATTCAATTCATTCGATATCGAAGACGACCCCAAATGTGCTAAAGATTATCTCGAAGTAGACGCCGGAAGAATATGTGGTCCTTTACCTCCCAGTCATGAAAGTCAGTAAATTAATAACACATTTAAATCTAATTTATTAGTAATGATTCAATTGCTTTATAGGAAGATATTATTTCTTACCCGAAGAATATGAAAAAGTATTGATTTTCAAATCAGACGATTCGGGAGAGAAATCGGGATTTTCGTTAAGTGTCCGACAAATTACTGACTGCACAAAGCCCTGGAAGCCCAGTAAGTGTTTATCATTTAATTATCAATCGATTTCAATAACGGTTTGATGTAATGAATTGAATCTTTCTTTGAATTCAAGTGTCGGCTCCGACACAACCGACTGTTTGCGATGTATGCCATCACAACATTAGAGGACAGATAACGAGCACTAATTACCCGAACAAATACAACGATTTCATGAGGTGTTCATATCGTATACAAGCAATGGGTCCTCAGTATTGTCAGGTAAAACTGTATTTACGAGACTTGGATATAGAGTCCAGTCCTTTAGGCGATTGTAGAAAAGACGCTCTAATTATTGATTCGGAAAAACTTTGCGGTAAAGACTCGAAGACTAAAGAAAGTGAGTGTTTTGTCGTTACAAATAATTGCAAAAAAAATAATTTAATTTCCTTTTTCTCATATTTCAGTGACCCTTACATTCCCTGTGAGTGAACCCCGAGAGGTCCAAATCAACTTCCAAACCGATGTGAATGGAAGTGGACGGGGATTCTATTTGGAATACGTACAGGTATTGCAAGTCTAATAAATATATTTTATTTAATTTCGTTTCTGACATTACATTAAATTATTTGATAGGAGACCTGTGCCACACCTCCTAATCGTCGGCCATCTGTGGCACAACCGATAAAACCATTTGAGAGTAATTTAAACAAATCTCCAATCGATTCAATTCAACCGATAGTAACAAAGCCTGACAACAGAGTCGGAACACTCATACCTCCCATATATCCGCCTAATTATGTCAGTCGTGCGCATATCGAAGAAATAGTTCAGACACAGGTCCAGGTGTTGGACAGAAACGACACAAAACAAAATAATTAATTCAAGTTATTATTAAATAGTTATTGATTACTAAAATTTGATTAAAATTTAATTTAAAGTTAATTTAAATGATTTTGTAATAAAATTCATATTAAAAACTAATAATAATTTGAAATAAAATGCTAAAATGTAAATCTGCTTGTGGTTAAATTACCGGTAGTTAAATAATTAATTGACCAAGATGTTCAACTCAAAAGGGTCTATCCGTCTATCCTATCCACATGAAAGTTTTCTAATAACTAAAAATGAATTCTTGTTCCTATTATCTAAAAATTTTAATTTGATTTGTGGATGTGAACACTCATGCATTTTGAAAGTAGCAGTGTAATAATTTATTTTGATATTGTCGCGATTAAAAACTGCTTAGGGCAACGCCCCTTTTTTAATCACTTTAATTATTACTTTACTCGCTTAGCAATTGTGTTGTTTGTGTGGTTTGTGT
>JAQFXN010001441.1:0-15331 GCA_034693365.1 Liacarus xylariae
ATTTCATAAGAAGATAATCTAAGACAGATGGTGTTAACCAAAAAAAAGATGAAATAAAAATATTCGACTATTCGATATTAATATGGACAGCAAAAACACTTGAGATTAGGGTAAATGCAAGTGGAGAAACAATATATACAGTATCTGCAATTAAGAAATAATATAAATTTCACATCTTCTAAATATTAACAAGTTTTAAATATTACATCTCTCAATCCCTGTCATCCCACAAAAATATTTTAATTTATTGTATTAATCAAAATTACATGTCTAGTTTACAATTAAAATTATTGAATAAATTTTTAAATTTTATAACAATAAATAAATATATAAAAAAATGTTTAAAATATGTTCATTATTAAAATTTTAAATCTATGATAAATTTGACCTCAATGTAACATTTTCAAAAATCCATATAAGGTCATGAAGTATTAAATTATGTTTTTAATTGAATTCATAGGATATAATATTTATCTATAAATACGCATAAAGCACTTCAAAGTCCTATCTAATATATTTGTTTAATTTTTTTTAATATGATAATTCTAGATAATGATTTTTGGTTCAGATTCTGACTAATTTGCTCAGAGGGAAACTAGTAAAATATTTTTTTTTTGTAAAATTATTATATTAAATGGACTTTGTGATCTTTCTGCTTATTTCTATAGCCAGTTAATATTCCGGTTTAAAAATATTCCTAATAATTTCAGCACATGATAATTATCTAGGAAACATTTCTCAATTTCTTAAATTGGTTAGTTAAAATTATCATAACAATAAAGATAGCAAATATACGTGATAGGATTATGTAATGCGGTATTGCAATTTATAAATTTATACAAAAATCAAGTGAACTCAATATCAGACCCAGATAATACATTTCATTACATTATATGTAGGCTACAAAATAATTTTTCGATCTAGAAGAGGGATTAAAGTAATTTTACAACATGTGGTTTTTGGCTTTAACTTCCAGTGAATGATATTTTCAAAAATAATAACTTTAAACTCACAAGACATAAAAAATAGAGTTCCTTGAATAATAGTGTGACAGTTATCCACACCTGCGACGGGAAAGTAAGGCCTCTAAGCTAATACCAAGAACCAGAACTATTGCCAATTCGATTATATTTTTCTTCGAAGAACACCTCTTCGTCATCGCCATACGATCTGACCTTCCGGGGAATTATTAGTGCCCGACATAGAAAGGAACGCCCTTTAAACTTAACAAAATGAGCTGCATTAAACCGAAAATTCATTATGAATAAATTATTTTTGTAATTTAAAATTTCGTAATAATTTTTTTAACATTTTATAAACTAATTAACAATTTTCAACACTTAAATAAGATTTAATATTAAGAAATAGAGTTAGAATTATTGTTTTTAGTTATCTCAACATTGCTCCTGAGAATATTAATCCTTCAACATTTATTAAGTAATAATATATTGTTTTCCCTGAGAAATATTCAGATTTTCTTGGTTATAGCAACAAAATTATAAAACAAACACAGTGGAGAATTATTTTAAATTGAACTAAGCAAAAGTTTAATTTTAATGATTAGTTTTAGTTTCTATGTGTGACTTAGAGATGAGCAGAGGCCACGCCCAGGCCAGGCTAGCCTGGCCTAGGCTGTAGACTAGGTTCTAAGTGTTTTACGGAGCCTACAGGCCCAGGCCTAGGCTCACTGAATTTTACGAGGCCCAGGCTCAAGGCTTAGTACTTTGGACCTGGTTTGGCCTAAATTATATGTAACAATAAATTAATTAAGATAAAGTGAGTATAGTAAAAATTTTAAAAAAAATTTCTACATAAAAATTCGATTAGTTTTGCAAAATTTTCTAGATAGGAAGGGTAAATTGCAAGGGTAGTCAATCTCAGTGAGTGCTTAAAAGCACCTTTGATTTGAGATATGGCAGAAATAATAAATTCACGGTATTTTCACATCATTTTAATAGATCAATCAGGGATGTATATTTTGTAAACTTTTAGTTTTTGAAAAATTTCAAACTTCCAATGAAATCATAGAAGTTTTCCAACCCTATCTCCTAAAATTTTTTGAAATTTAAAAAAAATACTCCTTCCTGATCGACCTGCTAAAATAATGTGTTAATTACCTTGATTATTTCATCGATAACTCAATTCTAATGTGTTTTTGTGGCACTCTCTGAGTCTGGGTACCCCTGGAGTATTGATTATACGCCCTTACCTACCCAAGGTTTATACTGGAGGCCAGGTCCAGGCCGAGGCTCATAGAGGTTGTAGCTGGTGGATAAATTAAAAATATCTTGAGTTTAGGTCGAATAGGTAAATTTAGAAAACCATAATTAGCCTTATATAGTAAAGCATGCAATTGAGAAAATAACTATATGTGACTATTGTACAAGGGCAAGTTTTGCAAAAGTTTGAAAGTGCAAACATTTCTATAGACATTGGAGTAATGGTAATAAATCTTTTAACTAAAAACTAGAAGTAAAACATGAGAAAATGTAAAAACTTAAAACTAATGCTAACATTTGAAAAACACATCAATATTTCATTTTTTGCGAAAATCTTGCATTAATTAACTTTCCCTTAAAAAAAAGTACAACATTTTACTCTTTTTAGAAAATACTTTCTTAATAATAATTTATATAATGAGAAAAAAAATATTCAAATACGATTGATTTATCCAGAATGAGGTTGAGCCTAGGGATGCGCAAACAGACTACTAGATTGAAATAGCACTGCATTAAAAAAAAATTACATTTAATTGTAATTTTGTTTCTTTTACAATGTATTGCAAACTAAAACATTACCACATGTTCATTTAAATCAAATATATTAATAAATGTATATTTATCTGAAATGTTGACAAAATAAAAGCTTTTCTTTAACTGAAATAGAATTGGACTGGTAAAAATAGAAAATAACCAAGTGAGAATAATACAAAAAAAAAAGACCAAACATCTCACTTATTTCAAAATTAGTTTAGTTAATTACAAAAAAAAGTTGGAATTTTGCTTTTAATTGTCTAAAATATTTTCTCAATCAAATGATTTTATAATCACGAGTCACTCATCATGTGCTGAGTGTTTAATATTTTATTTTTATTCAAGCAATAAATTTATTAATAATTTTATTTAACTTAAAGTACTAGCAGATTTAAATGAAGTGCCCAGTGGTAAAAAATGTCTTTTCCTAAATCCAATAGAAAATACTATTATTATTTTTAGGAAAAGACATTCTTACTTCATACCACTTTCATTTGAATGTGGCTGTATTAGTTTAAATGATCGTAAAATGATCTGAAATAATAATTATGTTGAAATGCATATAAAGTAATATTTTTTTAAAAAAATATTTAAATATTAAATTTGTGATTTATCATGGATTGTTTTATAGGTGTAAGAGATTATTATTTTTTTTAAAAAAAAATAATAATTTTCTTAAATGTTAATTCAATTTAAAATTAAATCTGAGTTTGTTATTAAAAATAATGATCGAATTTATAAATTAGTAAATTAGCAATTCGAAATAGTTAATTTTAGAAAGTTTTATTTTAATCACTATGTTTAGATTTATCATTTTACAATATTTAAACTCATACTTTCAGTTAAATTGAATTAATTTCATGGGAACCTGAATAATATTTAGTAAAATATTGTTTCTACAAATGATTCTTGAATATGTGGATGATTTCATCTTTAATGTTGCAGTATTAAAGTTTAATGAATATATCAATAATTCTCTATATATATAATACAAATAGTTTAATTTAAAGAATAAGAATATTCTGAAGGAATTTAGTAGAATATGACAGAAATTAGTAGAAATTCTATTATTTTTCAAATAATTTATTGAATATTATTAAAAAGCAGCTTTGCTACGCAAATTTCTTAAAATTTTTAAAAGTGGGCTCCTAATTTTTTTCTTCCTTACAGAAGGGGGCGTACTTAGTAATTTTTCGAAGAGAGGGGATATTTTGAAATCACCCCCACTTAATTGTTCACCACCTATTCAGCGCCAAATAAAAATTTTATTAAATGTGGTAAAATTTCCATAATGAAAAATAATAGAGAAAATATATTATTTAAATTACACAGATGCTTTTTGCAAAAAAAAGTAAAAATCTAATTAATTTTCAAAATAACTTAACATTTTCACTAAAGCAGAGAATGTTTATCAATCAGATAGTAATTTATAAAAAAAATCTAATTTACTTATTCACCTTAATTTAGAATTTATTACCAATTGTTGCCGATCATGAAAGTCTCGCTCAAATATTTGAATAATAATCTATTCTCAAGAGTCTTTACTGGTGGTAATATTGAGACGTTTTCCTTCTCTGGATGTTGACTTTCAAACGTCCCTTAGAACCACCCGTCCAACTATGACCAGTTTATTGATGTTAAGTGGTAGTGTGCGAACTATAAGGCACCGAAACGGCTTCTTGTATCTGCTAACCGGCCATAGAAGGACCCTTCGGCCTTTACCAACGCGGAGTCTTCGTGTCTTAAAGCATAGAGCTGAAAATTCTATACTTTGTAAAATAAATGATTACTAACCTGTTCAGATATGCTGTTTAGATCCTCTTCAATGACGTTGAGGAGCTCCTTCTCCAATCATCGTCGTCCGTGAATTCGTCTTTGTCAATATTCGGCTGTCTTTAGATGACCCTTTAATATGAAGGCACTCAGGACTACGTTGTGATGAGTACAACGGAATTCCAATCGTCTCGTCTTTTTAAGTCTTTTGTCTATGTCCTTTTTCACGTCCTCTGGATATTTTGTTACTGTGGTTACTCTGTTGTTGGCTGAAAACTTAGTTTGTATCAATTTAAATAATTTGTATGCTGAATTATATTTGAAAATAACGATCATTTTATTAATCAAATAGTAACTTATAGTAGAGAATAAACTTAGTAATAACTTATAGTTTATCAGTTTAATTGGGCAGAGTTTCATTTAGCCATCAAAGTGTTTCAGGATACAACTCGTAAAGAGAGCACTGTCATTTCTTGGCTTTCGCCAAGAGAATCCTCCACGTAACGCAAAGAGCCTCGCTTTTATACTCTTAAGTGGTAATAGTGCTCCGGATCGGCGCATGCTCAGTGCGAGCGTGGAACTTTCTAGAAGCTTTTGAAAAACAACTACACCGGAAGCGTATGATCAGATCACAGATGCTCAATTTATCCAGTGATGCTTTGCTCTGCACCTGTATTCTTATAAGTGTAGCTGTAATAGATATAGGTTCATTTTCAGTGTAATAAAGCATCTAATCAACTATACAGCTATGCCTCCCTATTAGTGTTATAGGCTCTACTCATACACACTCTATAATTAGATAGCAGTTTACACGGCTTTAGGCCATCTGTGCACTTGAAGGCCTTAGAATATGAACTAATTTCTTTGATTATATGACGTTCCAATCCAATCTGCTCTGGCCAGTCAATTGGTGAGGCCACGCATAATTGTTAGAAGAAGTCAATTCTAGTTACTAATCAAGATATGAGTATACGCTAAAGTGAGATTCCTATGGTGAGTCTAGCATAGATGAGGGATGTGTTGTTACTATGGTTAGTCTAGCATAGATGCGTCATAGTCCTGGGTTAATGCTAGAGCGTAGTAATATTACATGTTCTCGCACGCATGCCGTGGCGAGCAGATGGCCATACGCAGTAATAGGAAACGGAGAGCCCGAGGACGCGACAATATATAAACTCAAGATATATTTAATCTATCCAGCTAATACACTAATTTCATATTGTTTCACTTTTTTATATATTTTTTAAGTAATTAATGACCAAAAGTTTAATAGTAATACTAAATAATTTGAAATTTAAACTTTGTTATTTCAAAGAGTTCCTATGAATTACACAGTTTTTATTTCAAACTCATTTCTTGTTCCCCTTCACAGATAACTAAAATAATATAAAATAAAGCAAAATAATAAAAAGATGTAGTCTATTAATTGGATAGATTAAATATATATATATATAGAATTTACCTACAGATCATGCGCATAGATATTATTGACTTGTTAATCTTTTAGCGCGCATTGATTCAGTCAAAATCATAATTTCTTCAGATAATCAAATGAGCATCATGTGTGATATGTTTACTATAGGGTTATAAACAGAGTCGATTCAATTATAATCAAGAAAAAAATTAGAATTATAGAACATTTGAAATCCATTGAAACTTTACTGATATTTTATTCAAAATACTACTTTTAAGGGTGGACTGGTTGTTGGATGCGAAACACGAGCAACGGACCCGTCTCTGAATCGCAACCAACGATTAATATCAAGATATATACTTATGACAGAATGTCAGTCACATTTTCGCAACATATCTTCAATCTCGTTCATAGAGTCGGTTTATATTCTCGTTGAAGAGTTACCACAAGTCAGTGAAGTTGAAAAATACCGTAAGGCTGCAAAGAAAAAATTTGCCAAGATGGAACGGACACATATGTACAGTCTATAAAACAAAACAAATCCTCAACTTTAATAAAATGGTTTTACTAATCATTTTATCAGTTTTATAATTTTTTTCAATCTAGGTAATCTGTTGAGCAGTGATTGAATAAAACAAACTTTAAAATAAACAATAGACTAAAATTATTAATATTCAAAGCAAAGAAAACTGAATATATTTGACTAAAATATAATTAATTTTGACATGCAATTATTATTTGATTATTCATTGTTTAACTGCCAACCAATTGGTATAGTTTAGTAAATTGTAAAAATTATATCAATTGGTCGGCAATTGAACATTAATTATTTTAGCTGCATTTAGAAAATAAATTAATACTTTAATAAAATCTATTTATTTTGCTATGTTTGGAATATTAGCAAGTTTATTTTAATTTAAAAGTTTAAGTGTTTTTTTTATCAAAAAAATGTTAAACAGATTATTAGATTTTAACAATATAAAAAATTTAGAACTGATAAAATAATTAGTCATACCTATATATTCAATTTGAAGATCGGTTTTCTTTTATAGACTGTACAAAAGCAGACTTATCAGCGCTTGTCCTGGGCAGATTTATTCCAAATGGATAAAGCACTCACTAATATGTGTATTTAAATGATCGAACAGTTGAAGACAAGGACGATCCCAGTTGTAGTTATGGGCCTATTTGTCAACACCAGTCCACCAAAAAACCGACCCCTTTTTCCACCACTCAAACGACCAGCCAATCCAATCCAGTGGTGATGTTTCTACATATGCATACTCACCACAACAACTACAACCAAAGTGGCCGTCACAGCATTACAGGTCCCCTGGGATTCGATAAGCCATCAGAAACAATGGCTCGAGGTGAAAACGATTTCGAAATCATTGAGGAACACCACCCCTCGCCAATGGACAACTTAAACCATATTCGAACCCGAAGTCGAGGAAAGCGACTTCAACCCCTATTGGTTTGAAAACTCGCTAACGTTTTTGACGGCTAAACATAATAAGAATTTTGTAATTAACAAGGAGGATACTGTAATCTGCCAACGCGATAACACAACCTAATCTATTACATAATGTTGAAAACATTTTACTGTAATTCACAAAAATATTTTAGCTGCTAGTGGCCACAGGGACGACCACAATAATTTTTTAATCTTTTGCTACTAAAGAGCTTCTACTGAAGTACGTATACGTCATAATGAACTATTTGCTATATAAAAAATCTTTTCACAGTGATAAAAATTTACAGTTTTAAAAGGCATTAACTAGTAAAATGTAGTAAAATGTTTTCATAAAAATTAGACAATACAGTATTATAAAAATTTTAAATTATAAAATTTTAAAATTGATAAATCACCAATTTTAACATAAATTATTATTATAAAAATAAATTTAATTTAGAAATAAGTTGAGCATTAAAATTATTTTTTAATCTAATGTTTTTATTACAAAAACTATTTAATTATGTTATATATTTAAATAGTAGCATAACCATTATAAGATTTACATTGATACATTATTTAATGTCTAATTAGAAGCTTTAAGGTAAGCGTTCCTAAATGCCCATCATTAAATTTATTTGGATGCTTAAAGTATTTTTTAAAGTAGTTTAAAGTAGCCCTCTTGCTCGACTTTCTAAAAAGATGTGAAAAGTACCCTGATTTGATTATTTCGGTGATGTCTCAACTCTCAGCAGATTTGAGCTCATCTGATATTGTCTGCTTCGAGATTAAATAATAAACAATAGTTTTAAAAAAATATATTATATATAATAAAAGCTGAAAAAATGTTAATTTTTGAAAAACCTTAAATTTTAAATGTGATAAACAAATTAAAATTATTAATTTAAGATAAATATTATGTTAATAAAATAAGCTAGATTATATTATTAAATTTAGATGAAAGTGAAGGAAAAAATTTTAACATTGGAAAAAATGGAGTAATCTAATATTTAGTTTCCACTAGAAATTAAAAAGAAGATGTACCTATTTTATAAAATTGTTTACATTTAATATCTTTACTGAAATTTAAATGTGTTTAATATTAATTATAATATTTATAGTTGAAATATACAGTATTTATGAATAAAATTATTTGTTAAATTTTCTCTTTAATGTTTAAACTTAAGTATTTATGAAACTGTAATATTAATATTAGGTTATTATATTGACGTATATAGAACTTCATATACAGTAAAAATCATTTAAGAGTGAATTTTTAAATAATTATATCTCGTTTCCCACTGACCACTAGCAGCTAATATTTTCATAGATATTATAGAAAAATATACTCAACATTATGTAATAGCTTAAGTTGAGCTATCGCGTTGGCAGATTACCATTTCCTCCTTGTAAGTATAACTTTGGTATATTATTTTTTACTTCAGAACTATAATTACACATGCGCAATTTATGTGATTTTATTTTCCCGATATATAAATTTATAGAATTTTTTCCCATTCAGTTACTAAATTTAAAAATAAATTAAATACTAATATTTATAGTGGTGAAATTAGAATTAAATTAAAATACAGTTGCGCATAGCAACATTAGTTTGCTAGTATATAATCAAATTTTTTGGATCTGAATGAAATTTTTAAATTTCTTTACATTTCAGTACTGATGTCAATAATTAAATAGATCTGAATATTTATTTTTATTTTAGCATTATAAAAATTTTTCTTTTAACATTTATTTATAATATTATATTAGAAATTATATGTGAAATTATTTTTTTTCAAATTATAATTTCAATATTATTATGAACTTTACAATAATTTTTAATCATTTATTGAATTGGTTTCTAAACCAGACAATCTATGCATTTATAATTGCAGCATTAGTTATTTATTTAATACGATTCTACTCGCGGCTGGTCTTCAGCTTTCCACCCGGACCCATACCAGTGCCATTGATTGGCAACCTATTATGTTTGTGTTATTTAAAATCTAGTAATAATTTGTTTTAATTTAATTTTACTTTATGTATGGATTCATATCAAAAAGTGTTCCGCAATTGTGAAACCCATTGGAATAATGAGATTTTGAAACTATCGAAAAAATACGGCGGAGTATTCACATTATGGTTCGGGCCCTTTCCATTCATATTTCTGTGTGACGTCAATTTAGCTAAAGATGCTTTTAGTGACAACAACTTTTCTGGTAGACCTGTCACCGAATTCGGTAAATTATTTTCAATAATTTTATTCATAATAAGAAAATAATTTAATCCATGTTCTAAAATAAAAGATATGGAAGTCTTTTATAAATTATTTGGCTTTACTCAGGTGTTGCCAACAGGTAGTTAAGTTTAAGTATTTATCATTTAGACAGATGTGCACAATATAACCACAATGTAACATTTATAGCATTATTGAAATAACAGTGCAATTTTTAAGTTTTTTTTCTATATCTTTCTATATTTTTCTATACCCAATGAGATCTTTGAAAAAGGTTCTCTAAATATCACCTATCCTGCCCCTTTCTCTGATTATCTTGGCAACTTTGGCAATTTTAATGTTAATCATTCCCAAAAATTAATATTTGTAATAATTTCCTATTTGTAATTGCTAACATTCTGTATTTAAAACTTTATTCTTTTTTTTAGGCAAAATTTTTAACAATAACGAAAGAAATGGACTCATTTTCTCCGATAATACACCGGAATATAGAAGTTTAAAGAAAGTCATACAATCGGCTATAAAGTATGTGTGTGTGTGTCTGTTGTTCTCTTATAAGTTTGGAGATAATGATTTATCAAGAAATGATCCTTTATCCTATTTTTTACTGAAAGTTCTGTTTTTCGAAACTAGAGTACCTTTAATTCTGACCATAAGCATCAAATTTATATTCAATTATAAGAGGTGAATTTTCAAATCTATTCAATTCGGTACTAATTTTAAGACTGTTATTCTATTTATGTAGAATTTTTTAATGTTCAGATATCAAGTTTAATTTACATTAAATCCATATTATTGTCACAAATATTTTCATTGAAACCATTGCTATAATTGTCATATATTTTCCGATAGTAATGTTCAATATTTTTAATATTTAAAAAACGTAAAAGATTGAACTGATATTGAATGCTAATTAAAGTATTGAATTTTAGGTAATTATTTGTATCACAATTAAATGGATGTAATATAATGGTAGCACAAGGTGACCTTTTTAAATGAGAACGACTTTATGTGTAAGAATGTTAAAGAGATTGAATAAATATGAAAATTTATGAACTTATTTAGATAATATAATCTATACAATTCTAATGAACAGGTCAACCAGGTATTTTCTAACAATATAGATTAAACATGACAAATACTTGATAAAACATTTCTTCTAATATAATAATTATGTTTCATATTTTGTTTTGTTTTGTTTTATATTAATCATTGTCTTAGAAAAATCTCAAAATCTGATGCTTTGGCTGAATTGTGCAGTGAGACAGTGGAGAGCAGGGTCGATTTAATAAAATCAACCGAAACAATCAATAGGCCGTTTTCAATGAGAATACATGTTTACAATATATTCGCTAATATAATTACCAAGTCCCTTTTTAGCAACAAGTAAATTTTAATTTAAATATTTTCATTCTCACCAAGTTTCTATATCTGGAAGATTTTAAATAAGAAAAAAATGTTTCTTAAAAATTGACATTCAATTTACAAAGAAAGTCAAAGTAATTTATTTAATGCTAACAAACTTATATTCAATTTGCACACAAATTAGATTCAATATTAAAGAAAAATCGTTTAAAAATTTCAAATTTTTTACAAATGATTTTATTTTCGATTTGGGAAATACTGTCTATATTTGGGAATTTGTGCCATTCCTACGTCTATTCACGAGTGACCCGCTCAACAAATATAGAATTGCTTACGAAAGTATTGCTCAAATGTATAAAACAATTTATACCAATCACTACAAGACATTTGACAACAGGTTTAGCAGAGATTTTTGCGATATTGTTATCTATGCGCGACAGAAGGCAGTGACTGAAGAGAAGGGATCGGCAGATCATTTAACAGAAAATAATTTGATCGCATCATTAATGGATATAACATTGGGTAAAATATTTAAATTCATTAGCAGAAATATGAAAGCATAGTCGTTATTTTCGTTTCCCATTTTCAGGCTATTGGCCTATTTATATAGACTTTTTTTTAATGTCCAATAGATAACCAGTCAGTTATAAACTAATGTTTTTACACAAATTGTGTGATTTTAGCAAATGAGTTGAATTTTGATAGTAAAAAAGTGTAGTTGAATAGAATGTGAATTTGTTTTATCTGAATCTATATAAGCTTTTAAGTTTAATGAACTTTTTCCAGTCATAATAACAGTCTTTAATAAGTTTTTTTGTATGAGTAAGAAATATATTGATAATTATTAATGAACAATATATGGATATATTCCAACAGATTGTAGCTGGTGGTTAAATTAAAAATATCTTGAGTTTATGTATCGAATATGTAAATTTAGTAAACAGGTCTCACAATGACATTACACTGTGAATATACTACAATTTACCACTCAATAAAGTTACAGATGTTGGCAAATAGACACCCTGAAATTTTGCACCCATAAGTCAAACCGATCACTCTAACTATTATATAGAATAAAATCCTTAACTTTTATTCTGCAATTTGCGAGCTCAAATAGTAAGCTCAAATAATTTCAATGATTTTTCTTTGATAATTTAGCTAATTTAATTCTATATTATAATTACAACTTTTCTAAATTCAGCAAATTAAGATGCTCTAAAGATTAATTTTTGGAAGCCTGTAAATTTTGCTATTGTGAATATTTTTAAATTAGGTGGAACTGAGACATCACAGGTAGCAATACTATGGGCAGTGTTATTCATGGCTGCCTATCCGGAAATTCAGCAGAAGTTAAGGAATGAAATCCAGTCTGTATTGGGCGACAGACGGCCTGTTGTTGAAGACAAAGAAAATTTGCATTATGTGATGGCATTCATAACTGAAATATTGCGCTACAGAACACCGACACCAAACGGAGTGTTTAATAGAGCTCACGCCGATGGAAACATTGGTACAGATAACTATTAAAATATTAATCTAATATTGTTCAACATTATTGATTATGAATTTATAAAATACTCAAGATATATTTAATCTATCCAGCTAATTGACTACTGTTTTTTTTGTTAATTAGTTTAATTTTATATTATTTGAGTAATCAGTGAACGATAAAAACAAATGAGTTTTTATTTCAAACAATAATTCATAGAAACACTTTATAGCGAAATATATATTTCAAATTATTTAGTATTACATATTTAGATCTCGGTCACATATTACTTTAAAAAAATATAAAATTAAGCGAAGCAATATTAAAGTAGTGTTTTAGCTAGATTAAATATATCTTGAGTTTATATTAATTATCATTTTAGAAATTCTATATGAATTAAATTATAATTATTTCAGGCAAATACAAAGTCCCAAAGGGAACGTATATTGTGTTACATCACTACACCATTTTGATGACTGATAAGTATTGGACTAATCCAGATGAATTTATTCCGGACAGATTTTTGGATGAGAATAATAAATATATATCACAAAAGCCCTTAGCTTTTATTCCATTTGGTTTGGGTCGCCGAACCTGTATCGGTGAGGCATATGCCTGGGCTGATTTATTACTGGTACTGGTGAGATTTCTGCAAAAAACAAGTGAATACGAAATTATATTGAAAGACGATCATGCAAATATTTTTGAACCTGATCCGGTTAATCTGGCTGTGTTATTTCCTAAAGCATATACAATTGCAATGAGCAAGAAAAATTTAATCAATATTGAAATTTAAACAATTTACAGTCAATTTATTCTTAATATCATAATGTAATTCATTAGATTCACATTTTCTCATCGATATATTGTGCAATTATTATGAAACCTGAATGAATAAATTATGATTAGTGTTATCTAATACTGTACTTATAATAGATTGTATTGCATTGAGTTGCAAATTTACAGTAGCAATCGCAATTCTATTATATCTGTCACAAAATAATACTATTGCTGAGATTTGTTTCAAACAACTATATGTGCTTGATTATTTATCCCAACTGTTCTTTCATTTAAAATGACTGATAAATCCACTTTTATTATCTAGTTCATATAAATCACATAAATTGGCTCGATTTTTACATTATGATTATAGGTTATATTCAGAACACTTAACAATTGTCGATTCATCCATTTAATAGCGGTATTGTATATGGCATTGTGCCGATTGATTTTTTGGCAAACGTTTGTCGAGAGATGTGCATATTTGACCCATTTGTTAAATAGCAATTAGTTATAGTTAATGAATATTAAAATGATATATTTAACTCTACTTTGGAAGAAAACGGATTAAATAGATTCGTTTGCTATTCTTTCATCTATAATCACCATCAATCGACATTTTATGACATCATAAACGTTCACCCTTACATTCCTCACTCACCACAATCTAGCAACACTATTTTAGCACATCAACGCCGAATCGCATATTCTTATCTCTCCATCATCTATGGATATTCTATCACCTCATAAATGCACACCCTTACATTCCTATCTCCATAACCTAACGACACTATATAATCTCATAAACGCCCACTCGTCAATTCTTATTTCACCACTATCTATCGATAAACTTACGCTTCATCACACCGCCCTCGTAAATTCTTATCTCACAACCATTTATCGACACAGTATCATCTCATAACCGACCATCTGTGCATTCTTATTTCACCACTATCTATCGATAAACTTTCGCTTCATCACTGCGCCCTCGTACATTCTTATCACACACCCTTCTATCGACACAGTATCATTTCATAACCGCCCACTTGTCCATTCTTATTTCACCACTATCTATCCATAAACTTTCGCTTCATAACAGCGCCCTCGTACATTCTTATCTAACAACCATCTATAGGCACAGTATCACCTCATAACCGTCAACTCGTCCATTCTTATTTCACCACTATCTACAGATAAACATTTGCTTCATCACAGCGCTCTCGTACATTATTATCTAACAACCATCTATCGACAAGGTATCATCTCATAACCGCCCACTTGTCCATTCTTATTTCACCACTATCTATCAGTAAACTTTCGCTTCATCACAGCGTCCTCGTACATGCTTAACTAACAACCATCAATTGATACAGTATGTCATAACCACCCACACGTCCATTCTTATTTCACACTATCTATCGATAAACTTTCGCTTAATCACAGCGCCCTCGTACATACTTATCTAACAACCATCTATAGACACAGTATCATCTCATAACCGCCAACTCGTCCATTTTTATTTCAAAACTATCTATAGATAAACTTTCGCTTTATCACAGCGCCCTTGTACATTCTTAACTAACAACAATCAATTGCTACAGTATCTCATAATCACCCACACGTCCATTCTTATTTCACCACTATCTATCAATAAACTTTCGCTTCATCACAGCGCCCTCGTACATTCTTATCTAACAACCATGTATAGACACAGTATCAACTCATAACCGCCCACTCGTCCATTCTTATTTCACCACTATCAATCAATAAACTTTCGCTTCATCACAGCGCCCTCGTACATTCTTATCTAATAACCATAAATTGATAGAGTATCTTATAACCACCCACTCGTCCATTCTTATTTCACCACTATCTACCGATAAACATTTGCTTCATCACAGCGCCCTCGGACATTCTTATCTAACAACAATCTATCGACAAGGTATCATCTCATAACCGCCCACTCGTCCATTCTTATTTCACCACTATCTATCAATAAACTTTCGCTTCATCACAGCGCCCTCGTACATTCTTATCTAATAACCATAAATTGATAGAGTATCTTATA